>JAAGNO010024579.1:50510-84457 GCA_033439905.1 Ceryle rudis
ACCTGGATGCTTATTAAAAAAACAAAAAAGAAAGAGAGTGTAGTGGTTGTTGTGTTTGTATGTGTTGTTGGGGGGGGGGGGGGGGGGGGGAAATAAATAAAAAAAGCAGTCTTGATGTCCAAAGCATATCAAAATCCAGACTTAGGAAAGAGACAACCCTGCACAGAATGACCCAGCAACTACTCAATTCAAAAAAATAAAACTTAACTACTTTGAAGAGGTGTTCGAGCTGGTCCTCCATCAGCATGGGAAAAACTGAATGTTAAATCAGCTTTGCCAGGAATAGAATTCGTGACTCCAGAAACTGCTTTAAAAGGAGAATTACATCATCTTCTAGGGATTCAGGGATAAAAAATGTGACTATTACCCAGCATCTGTGTGTACTACTCCAGTGTTCAGTGCTTACCTTTGTAGAATGCCATTTTCTTGTGGTATTACACCATTTATAGCTGCCTGAAAAATGAAAACAAATTTTGAGTCAAGTATATAGAGCAACAAAAACACATCAGAACTTCTATATGCTTTAGAGTGATTAGCTTGCTTTAAAATACGGCATAAAATGTTCTCCATTTAGTGAATACTCTTGGTCATCAATACTGTCATCAAAATACCTGCATAAAATAAAAACCATATCTAAATGAAAACAAACATGAACTGAAGCTCAGCCTCCTCCATGCGTGTGATGGATTTCCCAGGTGGGACGCATGGGAATAAACTGCACGGCCCACGCTCAGTAAATCTAATGCTTTGCACACTTAATAAACATATACAGTGAACGTACTGCTTTCAAATACACATAACTAACTGTGCACAGACAAGGCAGCCAGACAGCACGGAAGCAAAAAAATCTCATGTTTCCCAGAAGTATCAGACCTGCACAAAGCTCTAAACCCACGCAGCTGTTGCAAGCCTGGTATGTTCACAAAGTGCTGATGTCGCTGCAAACGGCCGCTCAACAGTGCACGTCCTCGACCACACCTACACCTTCCACACAACCTGCTCCTACCTCACACATACAAATACCATCTAGTATCTTCAGAGTCCTCATGTGCCAGGGAATCACAGAAATTACTACTCCCAACACTCAAAACAATCTTCAGAATGTGTTTTTTAAGTAAGGTTTCTGTGGTTAAATATCATCCCATGCTGTCCAGATCATCAGGATATGCAAACTTTTACTTATAGGTGTGTTAAGTTCTATCCCGAATCAGAAACTGACTCTCCTTTAATGACAGCTTTCCTAAGTATTGACAGAGATGCCAAAACATCACTTTACCTACATCAGGTATCTTTTTTCATCATTAAAATAAACTTTTTTAAATAGCACATTGCATATTTTTCTAAACAAAGTATTAAACACTATTTCACTGTCTCTCTCAAGTCACTCCCAAGGAGCTCAATTCCTGGCAAGCTGCATTCAGATTTGTTTTTTCTTGAAATAACAGAGTTATTACCTATAAAAATATCCTAATGAATTCTATCTCGTACTGAAATGTGTTATCTTTAAAATAGCCACAACATACCCCAGTTGCAAGTACAAAACTCCACTTCTGACAAAACTGTCTTCTCATCCCGTTACAGCATTGCTCCATTCTATGTTGCAGAAAGTTTTGAAGTATTTCCAGCATATTTGATTCTGGAGAAGTTCATATAAACTTCAAAATTTTATGTCAGTCAGATTTGGAAAGTGAACAAGGCTCTCTTCAACAGTATGTAGAAGACAACTTACTTCCGACTGCTCTATACCACCAAAACTGTTTTACAATCATCTTGTTGATAGGATTTTTCAGTTTTAAGTGGCAGTGAAAGTGATACTGTGTGAGGTGGTGAAGATGGCTTACACACTTTACCCATCAGACGATTAAACTTTGTTCTGATTACTGTGAGAAGATATGGGAATAAATAAATCAGAACACTACCTAACGTCAGACTAACTTCAGAGTTTCAGCCCAGCAGGGGACAGATAAGGTGGAATAGCACAGGAGGGAATTGGACAAGGAATGAGAAAGAATTAGAAGGAAAAAAAAAAACCAAAACAAACAAACACTAGAGAAAAGAAAAAACAAGGCCTCAAAAAACTAATTCTGCTTCTGCTCTTTGGTAATCTTTATAATCACTATTGTATTTTATGATATTTGTTAGGCTTACAAGTGAGATTAAAGAAAGCCTGGAGCACCCCACTAATCGCCATTTTCTGCTGTGCCATCATTCGTGCATATCTACTATCACAGCCTTTCATAACCATTCTCATGTGTCAGATATACCTGACCCACCGGCCAGAACACCTGGTGAATGAGCATCCGCTCCCTGATGAAGAAGGCAACGCGGATGTTTAGAAGCTCATAGATTCCCTAGGATTCCAGAAAGACAAAGTCATATACTGCAGCTGAACTATGAACAGCCATCATCTATCACTATAATTTTTATAAACTGACATTAAAAAAAAATTAAAATAAAAATGCAGCTTAAGTAAATGCTTAATAAATACAAAAGCAGGTAAAAAGATTTAAATGCTATGGTTTCTTTTTCTCTGAATATACGAACATTTTTTTTACAATTTCCATTAATAGCCACATAAAGTCAAAAAAATATTACTGCTGAACTCAGCTAAATAACCACGATATTGCAATAATTTATTGTTTATTTAGAAACAAATTAACTAATAGCAAAAAAGCAGACAAGGAAAAGGGTCACCGGTATCTCTACAGCAACAACCCATGAGGCCGGATCAAATAACAGGGACAACAAAGCTCCCTACCAGATCAGTTTTTAAATCAGTTTATCCACCGTGCATGGCAATAATCAGTGGCGTCTTTTTAACACCATGTCTCGCTTATCATCGTTGTGGTTTTTGCAGTTATACATAGCTCTTGGTCGTGTGCATCTAATAAAACTCCAGGAAAAAGTGGGAGCTTTTGGCTTGTTTGGGTTTTTCTGGATTGGCTTACCTCCTCCAGGCCCAAAGTCTCCACTAACATATATTTCATTCCTGTCAACCCAGTAAAGCTGGTTGAGAGACAAAAATGTCCCCCTTATTTTTTTTCCTGCACCTCTAGGATACAGAGAGCAAATACAGGTTTTTGTACCACAGGACCTACTGATCTGTAGGTGCAACAGAATTCTCTTTGCTCGGAGAAAACGATACTGCTTCACCTATGAAGAAATACAGCACAGCATGGCATTTCCACACTTCTGCTGTCCAAGCTCATATCTCAGTCTCAGAGGATTAAATCAGCTCTAACTTCTTCTAAACGTAGTTAGAAGGGTCAAAGATGATAGAGGCTTCAAGCTTTTTTTTTTTTTTTTTTTTTAACTGAATAACTCACTTGTTCACATCCCCAGTTTTGTAAACTTGATGACATTTAAGGGGCACAGCACTAAGAAAAAAACAGCAGCAGCATTATGTACTTTTTTGATGGAAAGACCTCTATTAACCACACTGTAAAAATAAAGAGTCTGGACACTGTTTGTTAAGCAAGATGGAAGACTAAAATTTTGTAGACAGCAAATGGTACCAGTGCACATGTAGATATTGCATAAATATTAAATATCCACATTCTTATAAGACATCTATAAGTAGATCTTGCAAAGAAAATAAGAAAAAGGAACAGCCATCTGTTTTAGAATTTCACAGGAGGAAGGTTGAGACTATAAAAAAAATGAGAAGGAAAAAAAAACCCAAACAAGTTCTTAAGGCAAGATCTGTTCCAGGATGTTCTGCCCCATTGTCAGTCCCCTTTCAGAGAGCTTCAGGTCTCTTTTATTATGTAAACATTCAAAGATATGACACTTTTTTGTCTTTCCAAACAGAGATCATTTGATCATCAAAACCAGCCTCTGTGACTAGTGTACAGGAATTAAAATGATGTATTACTCTCAAAACAACTTTAATAACAGATGCATTGTCTGTTCGTGGCCTATTAAACATAAGATACCATGTCCAGCTCAGAAAATTTCTTCAGCTTCCAATGACCTGCTGCTAAGATCACTCCCAGGGAACTAGCACCCCATGCTTAGCTGTTCTCACTGTACATCCATGAGTGCCACTGCTGGGTACTGGGTCCCACAGTTTCAACAGGTATTTGCCTATTCTAATGTTATCACTATTGAAAGAGTGAAGCTCACCTTAAACGGAAAATTATAGGAGTTTCATAAGATTTTTCCCACAGCTAAGAACCTTAGGTGTGTCTCGGTGCTATCCATATACAAACTCTACCATAATGCTGCTCAAACTTGAAGGAATAGAAGCAAGGAAACAAATATTGTTTCGATGACCATTCAAGAACTAAAGCAACTACCCGGCCCACCATTTATTTTAGGAAATTATAAGCCAAAGTTAAGTTATTCTTGATTTACACGTTTTGTTTGGAGATATCATTCATACATCCAGGAATTGAAACAGTTTATTTAAGAATTCATTAAGCACTGTGTGACCTGATCTAACTGGACCTGCTTTAGACCAGACTGACATCCAGAAACAACTTCCAATCTCAAGCATTCTGTGACTATCATCCAACAGTACAGGATATACCAATAAACACTGCTGAGAATCCTGTTCATTTAAATGAATGGGAAGACAGGAATATGATATGGAAGATGGAACTAGATGATCTTTAAGGTCCCTTTCAACTCAAACGATTCTATAATACTGGACCAACAAGTGTCAATTACAAGGGTTCAAAGTAACTATACTTTTTTTGTGTGTTTCAGCAGCAAGCTTCCAAATTACAGTATCAAAATACATTAAATCCAGCTTTTTTGTTTCCTGCAAACATAGAAAACAATAAAGCAACAGAGTTAAGGAAAGGTTACCAAATTCGTTAATAGTTTGGGCAACCCAGAAACTCTGTGGTATTCCACAAACAGACTGAAATTATTTAAGTGCCTCAAGTACTCTGTGAAGCAGACTCTGAAATTTAAAGCTTTTCCTCAAGGGAATATTCATCTAAATAGATTAGTCAGTTCTGACTAAATGTGACTATTTTTATGAGTACACAGCAGTGTTAGAAAACCAAGAACCACCATGTCTTAATAATCTGATGAAGCAACAATGTTGATGACTTCTCTCAAAATACACAATTATAGTACTAGGCATTTAAAAGCAATTAAGTGCTTCTCACAGTGACTCTCATCCCAGGGGAATGAGGGTCCTATGAATAATTATGAACAAGGGTCCTATAAATAATTATGAATTAACTGTGGCATTTTAGATGCCACAAACATTAACCTCAATGAGTTTAAAATACTCAGTGGTTATCACTAAGTTCGAAGACAGACCGGATTTGCCAATCACATTGGCAAATAGCAGAGCTCTACAGATACTGATTGTATAATCAAAGAGGGATTCCTTCCTCTTCATGAACTATAGGTGGGAGGTAGTTTTTAAATTTCCAGAATTTAAAAATTATGCTTAGCCTAATTATCTTAAGAATTAAAAGCAGGCCCAGCAAATAAGTGTCATTAAAGGCTTCTGCATCGGGTGAGAGAAGATCTTCCATGGGCACCTCTAGTTCTCTCTCCTCTCCAATCTCCATACCATACAATGCTTTTGGCAAACAGATACAGACCATACCCTAGCTATAGATCCTTTAATACTTTCCCATTCAAACCTCTACCCCAATGAAGAGTAAGAGCTTTTACAAAGCATGACATAAGATCAGCTTTCCAAAACAGGGTATTAGAGAACACTTCTCTCAGCAGAAGGGAGCAAGTTCAAGCGAATGATGCTGGAAGAACAACCCCTTCAGAAGAAGGGACTAGAGAGATGTAAATACTGTGCATGTGTGAAAACTGTGTGAATTTCATTGAGATTTAAAAAGCATCAGCTTAACACAACCAGTACAAGTTTATGTATGAATCTGCTCACACAGAATTTTAAAAGCCTTATTTAGATTTGATTGAATTCAGCAAGTAAGACCACTTCGGTCTACTTAATAAAGCCCACACAGAGCTTTACATTTGTTTAGCTAAAAATTGAGAGGGTTTACATTAAACAAACACAACACACAAATGAGAAATAGACACAGGGTAATAGGAACTGCCAGAGCAGATCACAGAATCACAACATTATAGAATGGTAGGGGTTGGAAGGGACCTCTGGAGATCACCTAGTCCAACTCCCCTGCTAAAGCACGTTTGCCTAACAGGAGCTGTCCAGGTTGCACAGGAACGCATAAAGGCAGGTTTGGAAAGTCTCCAGAGGAGACTCCACAACCTCTCTGGGCAGCCTGTTCCAGGGCTCCGACACCCTCATGGTAATGAAGTTTTCCCCTATGTTCAGGTGGAACTTTCTGTGTACTGATTTGTGCCCCCTGCCCCTTGTCCTATCACTGGGCACCACTGAAAAGAGTCTGGCCCCATCCTCTTGACCCCCACCCTTTAGATATTTATAAGCATTTATCAGATCCCCCCTCACTCTTCTCTTCTCCAGGCTAAACAGGTCTCTCAGCCCTTCCTCACATCAGAGTTGCTTTAATAGCTAAAAACAAATTTAATAGATAGAACAGATTATTTAATTCAAAATCCAAATACGTCCCACCAAACAGTATCAACTGTTTCAGAAAGTCATGGGGAAATACAATGGAGAAACTTGCTCATGGGACATTTTCTTCCAACTGCCCCATTTTTGTAGGTCTGACACATTCAGATTTCTAGTAATTGCACTTTTTTTGTTGTATTCCACAAGGTAACAGCTTCATTATTTCTATGAAAGTCAGAACAAGCTTGCTTTAAGTATTCAATTATTATGACTTTCAACAATCTAAACTCTTCCCCAACGGCTACATCTCATAGATTTTACTTTTGGTTTAAAATGTCTGGTAAACCAAAGAAAAGCAAAGTTCTGCATTTCATGCTTTTCTTGCTCATTTTTCCTTTTTATATTTAACATTTCCTTGATGTAAAAACAGTTTTCCTCAAATCACAAATTGAGAACGTTTACCCCACGCTGGTGTAAAGACAGCTCACCACCTAAGAGGAAGGGATGCTAGCAGCATTTAGAAATATAACCAAAAAGAGGTTGTTTTGTTGTTTCACATTACAAAACAGAAACCTATTTTAATATTTGACTGACCCTTTCAGCATTTAATCTTAGATTTATCTCTCAGTCTGATTACAGAAGTGACTCTAACACCAAAATCTACACACAAAACCTCATTATAGAGGGAGAAACGACACACAAGATAGATGTACTGGGGGTTTGAGTTCTGTAGAGTAAAAAAAGTGTTCTATTTTTGGAGACAGCAGCCTGTAGTCCTCTGTATCAATCCATCCTGCTTGAAGATCACTCAAGATTTGTTGAATTCAAACGAATTCAACACTTTTTTTTTTTAAGCTAAAAGTGTAATGAAATGTACTAAAAGGCGCTCGTTAAGCAATCTATAATACACTAGAAAAAAATTATTTTCTTTTGTATTTTATGTTTTCACAGCATCAAAAGGATGATTTATACTATTCTGTTTACAATTTTAATTCCATTGCAATTAATTCTACTTCTAATTTGTGCTAAATATTATATTCTCCTTGAAATACTATATTCTTACTCTAATTTTGTTGCTTTCACATGATAAACTGCTTATTCTAATGGTTTAAAATCCATTATTTTATTTGGTATTCAAACAAAATAAATGGATGATAAAACTTCAAATGCTTCATACAAAGGAGTGCTAAAAAAAAAAAAAAAAAAAAAAACCCACAAATGTTATCCAGAGAAGAAAAAAAAAGTAAAACGATAAGGGATAAAGGAAAGCATTAGTGAGACAAAACATGCATGAAAGCACCAAAAAAGCAAAAGTGAATTTTAAATTGCTTCCAAACTATAAATCTGCGTGACAAAGGGAACACACTTTTATAAACAACAGTAAAACAAAACAGGAGAAGCACAAAGATTTATTAGTTCCTTTTGGGCAAAGTATTTCTTATGAGGAGACTAACTTGCAGGGTTCTGGTATACGCACATGTTTCAGTAATAACAGTAAATGTTCTGAAATAATGTTCCCTTACTAGCTTTCCTTTTGGCAAATAGTAATTTGGTCTCGGATGCTCAGCAGAACTGGCAATAATGAGCAATGCCAGGCGTAGATGTGTCACAACATTTGATCTGACCGGTTGACGCAGTGATCTCAAGAAAGTGGATAAAAAGTGAGACTATGCATGGACTTCTCTTGCGATCAGTTTACAATATAAAAGCACAAAATTTGGGAATAAACAGAAGTTTTACTAACTGATGCTGACAAGAACATACTGCAGTCAGTCTGGATTAATAGAAGTTTGCTGAAATCAGCTGTAATACAATCAATTCTTTTTGCCTCAAGATACTGAGATTGTATTAGGAGATTCCCAAGCAGGGGATACAGCTTCTCTGCAGCGTTATACAGCTACCAAATCTTGCCTGTTCCAGGCAAGTCTGTGAGGTGTTGTTCTAAATAAGAAACACCATAAAACCTTCTGCAGAAATACCAAGTACTTTAGACCAGAGGCTTTTTACAAATAACATACACTGTCACCTTCCTACACACACAGCTTCTATGAAACTATTACTTTAACAAGTAATGACTGCTATGAGTTTAAGTTATAAAAATATTATTCGGTTTTGATTTTTTAAATGAATACAGTAATTCATCAATAAAAAAATAAAATTACTAATTGTGCCCCAGTAGTAACAGAAACAACCTCTACCTTTGTTATCTTTGGCAGGCTTTTCAAGACAAAGAAATGATTCAGCTTTTTCCTGTAGCTTGTGTTTTACTTGCTGGCACTTCCCCAGCTTTGCAAGTCTCAAAAGTATTTGCAAGTGCTAGACGTGAAGTTACACCCACAAAGTTTTTACAGAATGCCAACATTTGTCCCCATCGTGGTTAAAATTTAACCAAAAGCTGTAATTGAACTACAATGAAATGTCTTCTATGCATTCTGCTTTATTTCAGCTTGCTTTCTTTACAGCAAATATACTTCCTGAAAAGCTTCAAAACAATAGAATTGCTAATAAAGCAAAAAATTAACATTTCATCAAAAAATGCCACATGAATATATTCGCCCAGATGATTCACTTCATCAGCAAGAGAGCACGCGTTGAAATAGCTTACAATTAGCACTCTAGATGTGGTTTCCCATTTCTCCCTACTTCTCTGGTGGCTTCAGCAAACTTTTTCCTGTAGTTCCTACAACACACTGAAGTGCATTAGGAAGCCTTTCAATAGTTATAGATATACTGCTATAATCCTGGAGGGGAAAAAAACAACGCACATTTTGCATGGTTCTTTAATATTTTATTGTCACTGCGTAATTCCCAAAACAAAGTGCAATCTCTATAATCAGTTTATAACTGGATGTATTTTCATAGCGGATGAAAATAAATAACATGAACAGACTTATAAGAAGCTTATCGATAGGTATCTCTCTGAGCTGAAAAATCGATTTCAGCAGGAATAAAGGAAAATAAACTACTCTGAACTATCCTCTCAAAACTTATTCATACAGAAAGGGAGAGTAGATCATGATGTGTCTGCTGCTTTGACACACATACACATATCTTGGTCCTGGTCATTGACATCACAACTTTTTGCACTGCTTTACCTTCTACCTTAGCAGAAAGGAATGCTTATGCTTGATACCAAAACATATTTTGTTACTCCTTAAAACTTTAAGCTAAACAGCAGGAGAGTCAGATAAAGACTGTGCCTGAAAAAAATATCTATGCACCGAACTCCCACATTTCTACACTCCCCCGCTCCCATATTATTTTACGTAAATTTGAATGACAACACTAAAATGCACAGGTTGGGGATAGCTACCCTATGTCAGTCTTTAAAAAATAGTATTTTTTTATAAGTCACTCATTGTCATAACATACCAGCTCTTAGCAAGTACTACCAGGGATGAACTGTCAGGATACAAGGTAATTCCAAAAGTCCTAGAAGCACTGCCTAGAGACTGAAGTCACTTCACTGAAAAGTTGATATAACATGAAACATCTTGCACATCAGTTTTCAAATTACCCTAACTGCAGTCAGCACAGTGCCTAATCACTAATCTGTAATAAAAGAATAATAAAAGATTTAACTTTAAAGTTTGGTAACCAGAAGCCAAGCCAAAGTATGTAATCTACAACTTGTCTCTCAGTATTTCTCCTTATTCCTGTCGACAGCCTGTGCTGTGCTGCTGGCACTGCAGCAACCCAGGTCTTCCGGGACCAGCTAAAGAGAGTTTATTTCAATAAAACTAGGATCGAACTGTTAAGATATTCAACAGTAAGTAAATTCTTTTTTAGAATACACTGTGTTGAAAGCCTGATGGGTCTAGAAGACTCTTAGCTTCTGCGGTAAAATCTTTCACCATTAAGGTTCACTTACAAACTAGTCACAGCATTGGCACAGATGCTCATTCTTCAGTTAACTAATTTACTTCATTTTCTCCTACTCATACATTCCCAGCATGACTCCCTGACAGACTAATCACTTGTCAAACACGTTTACGATTTTCAGTTCAACTAGTCATAGAGTACTATACTACCAACTCCTTACAGATACTTCGTTACTAGCCACTTCACTAATCATGTATTCTAGAAATTTGCTCATAAATTTGAATGTCTCAAGACAAATTAATGCTAAGTAATCCTCATAGAAATGGCCAATACAGAGGTACCAGCCTCTGAAAATAAGTGTATGTAAAACACAAGGCAGGTGAATAATGCACAGATACAGCTACAGCAACCCTGCCAGGCACTACTGTGATCTTGGGTGCCGCTTTTTGTTGCTCTTGGAACACAAAACTCTCTATTACAAGAAACAAGAGTCTTTTTCCATAAACAGAAACCTAAGTTTAGTAATCACACTGCTTGTTTGATCACTATGCAAGAAAAACTTAAGTAAAAGAGCTTATTTCATAAGTAACTAAATTCCAACTGTTATTTAGAAAGGAGAGACACAGCTTAATTTACTTTACAATTTTAACAGCAAAGTTTTACCTACAAATCTCCTCCATTTTATTTCTGGCCAGACGTTAAAATTTCTTAAGCGTCATCACAGCAACATATCTACAAATTACAGCCAAAAAATACATCACCACAATCCCTTTGCTATCCTCCAGTGAATAAAGCAGGCTTTTTCTATTAGAAAAATTATCAATATCAATAGTTATGAAACAAAATAAACTATTTTTAGATTAACATAATCACCTTAGCATGTAGAAATCTATCTACTATATTGCAAGTTAACCATTACATTTGCTAGAATTGTAAAGGGGTGAAAGATACAGATTTCTTCACAGATACTTAAGAATTATTCCTGTTTAATAGGAACAAAAGAGTGTTTATCTACAAGACACTGTACCAGTTTTACCCTGTGGGAAAGGTATATACCCCATTATAGCTTCCTTCAATCAGCAATGCAAGAATCAGTCCCTTCTGATGAGTCAACACAACTGCAAAGCATATATGAAACAGCACTAAAGAAAACACATGGTTAAAACCATCATTCTTACCTGCCTTAAATAAAAAAAAATCCCTGCCGCGATGGGAGCTATATTTTCTCATCCTCCCAAATGACTACCTTCAAACTGAAGGACAAAATAATTCATGTATTTAACCCTAATTCATGGTTTCCATAAAGTTGCAAACTGCACATCCCTTGGCCTCAATTTGTTTAAACATGGTAGACCAAAATGAGCCCTAAATACAGTTAGTCACCTACTAAACAAGTAATTTTGTAATGTTACTATTTTAGCAGCGCCTTGAAAACAAGAGACAAAAGATGACATTGCACAGCACCAATTTTCTACAATGAAAGCTCAAATCTTCCCAAGCTCTGAGGCTGTCAAGACTTCTTCTGTGAAATAAGCACCATGTTTCAGCAGAAGAGCAATTTAAAGAAATTAAAAGTGCTTTCCCCAAATTCCCAACAAATCTTTCTCAGGCAAGGCTTTGCCCTAGTAAGGAGACAAAATAAAGTGGAGGAAGAGGAGTTTATATTTATTACACATTCATCTGCCTTAGGACCAAAAAAGAAAAAGACAGAAATACACTGAAGAAACCAAATGTCCCTCTGGGTCTAGTACAAATTCAGATATTATATTTGGGGTAAAGTACATTTGGAGAGGATTTTTCATACCTGAATAGTCACAGGCAAGATCCATGGGAATCTAATAAAGTTTTGGGACAGCAAACTACAGATGAGGAAAACACCTGATTTCAGTTTTCAAACCTTTCTCTACGGGCAAGCCCTTCCCAGGAATGCCCCCTTCCCAGGCTCGTGCTTCACAGGGGGAACATTGTGAAACTTGAGATTCTTGGGTATTTACACAATATCAGCAGCTACAGCATTGATTACAGGTTCATAGGTTTCCTTATAAAAATCACAAGATATGGCAATGTTAAAATGATCCAAGCAGTGTTTCTCAAGCTCTTTTGAAAGAGCAAAATATCAGCCAAACAAGAAAACAAATCCAAAGACCACCTAAGTTTTTTGGAAAAAATATCCAAAGGACCCACCTATGTAAAAAAAAATAATAGTTCTATTCAAAACAATCAAAAGTTTAGAACACACAAGTTAAAGCATTTGCTACTTTTATTCCCCTTTTAGTATGTTTGTTTCCTTGCTTGCCAGTGTCAGAAGACATACGTGATTGTATTTTAATCTGTAGCTGCTGTTAACCACTTTTTGATGTCCAACAGACCACTTACAGACAACAGACCAAGACTGATGCAGAGACACAACAGGATCAATTGCAAGCTGTGCTCTCGTCAAAATCACGTGAACGACTCTGAGTGGCAATATACTGAAGACTTCCCTGCATCTCCTGTGCTATCGCCTATCGCTGGTATTAGAAGTCCCAGAAGAAAGCAGTTGGTTTTGGTAGGATTGTGAGGACAGGGCTTTGCAATTTTTCCTTTTTATTTCTGGTAGAGGTTCCAGTTTAGATGGGATTCCTGAGTCCCATAGCAGAGGTAATCTTCCTTCCTTGAAGCCTGTTACAGTGGTGACAAAGCAGCACTCTTATTCTGCAAGAAAAGCCTTTTTTTTTTTTTTTTTTAATAGATTAATACAGCTATGGGGAAAATCATGCCATGCTTACTACTGCCTGTAGATCCACACGGAACCACAAAATTGTCACAGCTGAAAGAGACCTCTAAGATAACTAACACCTCACCATCCTACTAGAGCATGTCCTCAAATACCTCATCTACATGTTTTTTGAGTATCTCCAGGGATGGCGACTCCACCACCTCCCTGGGGAGCCCATTCCAGCACCTGATTACTCTTTCAGTAAAGAAATTCTTCCTACTATCCAGTCTAAACCTCCCCTGGTGCAACTTCAGGCCGTTTCCTCTTGTCCTGTTGTTAGTTATTTGAGAAAAGAGGCTGGCACACACCTCGCTAAAATCTCCTTTCAGGTAGTTGTAGACAGCGAGAAGGTCTCCCCCTCAATCTCCTCCAAACTAAACAATCCCAATTCCCTCAGCCTCTCCTCACAGGATTTGTTCTCCAGACCCTTCAGCAGCTTGGCTGCTGCCCTTCTCTGCACTTGCTCCAGCAAACATGCAGTCTTCAATGTAGAAAGCATAAAAAAAAAAAAAAAAGAGACATCTGTTTTACCCAAGACAAAGGCATTCAAAAGCAAATAAACCAATGAATTTGACAATCACGGCTTTTTTTTAGGAATTAGCTAGTCTTTGCTTCCACCCAGCTGCATAAAACACACAGCATGCATCTGAGCTTACTCAGACACACAGAAATGCCATGTTGGGAGCTACAAAAATGTGAAAATAAAAAGAATGAGAAATCAAATAATTTTTGCAATCAGGGATCCCTAATTTAACAGAAAGTATATGAAAGACTTCCAAAAGGGATTTATGCAATCCTATGGAAAACAAAAGTTCACATACAATTTAACTGTGTCCTACCAGGAGAGATTAATGCTGCAGCTGGACACACAAGAAACCTGCAACTCCTGTATTTCCTGGAGAACAGGCACCATGCCCACAGGATGCCTGAACCCGTGGGATGCCCGTACACCCACATTATGTGTCATTACCTAACTCAGAGCTCATTACCTAACTCAGAGCTTCCTTCTTCCTCAGCTCTGCTGGCAGCAGAATTTTGAATGCTGTCCAGGCAACTCAGTAAAGTAACAGCAAGTAAAAACCAACAGAGCTGACAGTAAGATGTCCCACAGGACACCAAGATCCCAAAGAAGACACTTGTCTAAACCAAAGCTTTCAAAGTTCCTTAAAAAAAGTTAAAAAATAAAAAAATAAAAGACACAAACCCCTAGCTCCCACGGGCAGATGTGACTGTTCAGTTGATCACCGGGAGAACGTTACTACTACACAAGTAAGTCCATGTTCCTAACAGTGAAAAGCCCTCAGACCTAGTCCTAATGAGAGGAGCACACCATGAACTTCTCACTCGTCCTTTAGTGAGCGCTGTCAAACGTGTGCCGTATTCACTACGCAACTCTGAAGTAAAGAAAACAGCAGGTCAACGATCCAAGATAAAAGGGGACAATGCGATGAACGTGATCACCGTACCGTGTAGTACTGGCTCGCCCATCACTGAAATACAGGCTGCTTGGAATGAAACAAGAGAGCTGCTAAACATGACAATACTGTCCCACATTTAAGGAAAAGAAATGGCTGTGTGACAAACTTATATTAATCACCCAGTTTTTGGAGGCAGACTGATTCAAATCGATCAGGAAAAAGTACAAAGAGATACAGCGTCAAAGCTTTTACAGGGTAAATCAGTTAGGAAAAAAAAAAAAGAGACGAGAGACATCATTAGTGTATTAGTTTTTACCAATCTGAACTGAGATTTACTACATGTTATAACAAAAGAACTAAGTTAATGGTCAGAAAGCAATAAAAGATACAATTAACAGATTGTTGATAACTGTCAAGAGCCAATGGCTCATTTTCTGCCTAGGAATAGCATCTAAACTGGCACCTCCAACAGCTATAAAAAAAGAAAATTATAAAGCTCTAGCTCATTTTTCTCAGTTCAATTTTTTGTTTGGTTTTGTTGTTTGTTTGGGGTATTTTTTTACCTCTTTCTTTCCAAAAGATAATGTTACATAGCAGTAAATAAAAATATACAGAGTGCCTACTTGTATTAAAAATAGTTTGACAAGAACTATTTTTTAAAGAGCTTTTAAACACCAAGATGCAAAACCCCCTAATCTTGTGTAAATTATCCATTCAAAAGAAAAAATTACATTTGAGAGTCGAAGCTTTATCAAAACAGATGTTCAGAACACACAATTTCTCTTTCCAAGGTACAGAAATGCTTTTGTCAGCTGACTCTTGGAAGCCACGTGCGACTGGAACTGCAAGTCACCACATTTAGAGGTGAACTGGTTTATCCAACTGCTGGGTTATACTGTGCGTTGAGCCTCTCCCAGAATACAGAATAACAAAGCCAAGTATAGCGGGGAGGCACAAAGGTCATGTTAAGAATACATTTTGGAAGAAAAAGCATATGCTTATAGTAAAGTGAATATGGGATAACCCCCTCTATTTTGATGACATTTATTTTCTTCTTAGTGATGTTAAGTAGTACCTACATTACTATGTCTATTGGAGAAAAAAAAAACATTAAATAAAAATAATTTTAAACCAGTGTACAGGAGTAACAACACAAATGATCATACTGGAAAAAGTAGAAAATTAAGCATGGGCAATCCTGCTTTTCATTCAAAATAACTTGTTCTGATTACCCATACAGAACACAAAAAAAAATTAAATCACAGTTTTTCATTGTTTTTCATTAAGTCTGTGAAAGGTACAGGAGACCAGGTTTCATGTACAGATGCAAGCATTTGATTTCAGGAAAACAATGAGCTATCACCTACATAATAAAAGTCATATATACCAAGGTCCATATTACATAAGGTCAAGTAGATTATAGATTCTTGCATTAATGGGTCGTTTCCTTTAAATATGTACCATGACCAGAAACATTTCAACAGACACACAGATGGGATTTTTCATACTTTCAGTTTATTGGCTTTACACCAGTTTAAGATACATTTATACTGTCATTCTTACTTTCAAATGCCAAAGCAGAAGGTCATAGTTTAAATGGGCAAGTTATGAAACCATCAGACTTTACAACTGACAGAAATCCTCAGCTTCTGCTTCCTCAGATGTTAAAAATGACTGTAAATTAATAAGAGCTCAAAGAAATGACACTCAGGAAATAACATATCAACAATCCTGGCAGGCTTAAGAGAGTTGGATTCATTTACTGCAGAACAATTTCATAAAGATGAAGGCCTGAAGAGATCTCTATGTTATCTATGTTGATCTTCTGTATCTCACAGAACATCTGAAACATTTCATCGCTCAGCCTATAATAAGCCTAGCAATTAGGCTACAGTGTTCTAAAATGGAAAAAGACCTAAGCTCCTATACACGCAGCACACCACCACAAAGGCCAAGTCATATGCAACAGTGGGGAACTAATTATTGGCAAGATTAGACTTCATGATCCCACCGAGCAGTTCATACGCCGTTACTGCACATGAATTCCTCTGCAACACTCTCATGATCCATTTGATTTTAAGCACTTAAACAAAGCCTACCAACCCAACATTTGTGAAAGACAGTTTCCTGTATCACTTCTAACAGCTATAAACATGATTTGAACACTGTAAAACTTATACAACTCAGACATTTAAATCCACTTTATTTAGTTCCCAGTGAAAGATTAAGACAATAGAAATGGCCATTAATTTATGTACCCCCTTCTGAGGAATAGACATGAAGAGTTCTGACTGGGGGGTGGTTAAACTTTAAAGGTTCAAAAATAGGAAGTTGAGGTTTCAGTTCTAGACTGCAAAGAAAAAAAGAATTCAGATAAATTCTTAACGAAAAAAAGCCCCAAACCTTAAGTGGCTATTAGAAAAACTAAATCAGGGAATTCCTTATGCCCAGGTTTGGGCTTGTTTAAAGGTAAGATCAAATGTCTGAAAGATACAAAACACAGTAACACTCACTGAAGTAACAGGAAAGACACTGGTGACATTTTAACCCTTGATAATAAAAATCTACAATCAAGACCAGAAAAAAATTTTAAAAAGTATGGGCAAAATAAGCAGCAGGGCTATTGCATCAGTGCAGACAAAGAAATCCTCAAAAAAAGCTTAAACAAAAACATAGTCCTTGTAGCATGACATTAGAAACTTGTTTTGTGAATTATATAACCCCTACTGCCTGTGCTTTCTGATGTACTTCTCTGTCAGCTTATGTCAGTAAGGACTTCATGGTTTCTGTTTGGTGATCCTTCTGCTTTCCAACTGATCGGGACTACTTGCTCTTGGTTGTTTTGGCTGAAGTCCCAGAGAAATAACTACACCCTTGAGTTCAGTCTCATCAAGTTCAAGAAAAGAGGTGCTCAAGAGAATCTTCAACCTGGGTCCCTAGCACAGCCTTAGATAGTGCACAACTTTTTTTTCCCCAAACAAGAAAATGGAATTGAGATACAGACAGCTTGAATGAAGAGCATAAAAACAATCTGTTTGAGACAAGAATGTCCTTAACTTATGTTTGGAGTATTTTCCATATTGCTGCAGAAGTGCCCCTGAACTTAGGTTGATCACATTCTACCAGGGCTTCCTTAGCTTTCTACTTCGTGTTAACCTGGGTGCCTCATGGAAGCTTTCCCGATTGAAATTCCCTGATTTTACTTCCAAAATAAAGCTAAAGAAACCTGAACACCTCTGTGACCTGTATTACTGTATTTTATTACTACAGGTCATGTTTATCAAACATTTGAACTTGAATAAGCCTGTGAATAAGATGCACAAAACGAAGTGAAATCAGAGAAGACAGCAATGATGTTCTATCCATTTACCTAACGGACTGACATTCAACCTGACCTGTGAGCATTTACTGTAAAGCATATAATTTACAATTTACAAATCCCCCAAAACCACAACTGATTTAATGCATCCTATTGAGAAGGTTACAACCTAAACAGAAAACATAAGGCTACCCCTTGTCTTCCCATAAAGGATTTTCAAAACAGCCCAAGATAAGTCACAACAAACTACTAGGACAAAAGGTGGTTTTAACTATACCATTCTGTCAAGGCACATTTGGTTTTTTCTGTTAGAAGATACTGATGATACACGCTCCCTGTTGTTCACTGGTCTCATCCTTGCTTATACCATGATGTGTTACAAAGTAAAGCCTCCATATACTTTAGCCAACATTCGTTTTAAACATTTACTTTCACATGTTTGGAGCACATAGGAAAGGAGGAAATCAAAGGGATTCTAGCCAAAAGGAAGATTATTTGTTTGGGGTTTTTTTTAATTTAGTTTGTCTGGTTTACACTTTTAAACCTTAAGAAAATGGATTAATAGTTTCTTTATTTATCCTGATAATCCTATGTCAAGTCTTAAAATATCTAGGCCTGTTTTGCTTGTTCTGTTGGTTTCCTCCTATTTGTCTGCATATTGAACTAGATGATAGATTTTTTTAGGATGAGTTTGTTTCTTCAGGGTTTTTTTTTTGTTTAACTGCATCTGAAAAACACCAAACCTAAATAAGTTATGGCCTTAATCTCTGGCTCAATTCTGCAAAATAACTAACAACGGAAGAGCAACGATCTTATTTTTAAACTAAAAGCATATGAAAGATTGAAGAAGTGGTTTTACCCTCCATTTCTTACACAGGCACCTAGATGTTCAAAAATCTCATGTGTATACACAAGACATCTTCTAAAAATGCTACCCTTAATAAAATTACAGAACTAGGCATAAAATTAACCAAAACGGAAACTAAACACAATATGAAACAATGATTTAAAGGAAAAGAAACAAATCAAATAGGCATGAAGACAAGCATGTATATAGAGTATATGTATGTATATACACATATACACACACAGAGTATACCAGGGTACATACAACTCAATATTCTGTTAACTTAGTAACAAGGCTTTAGCAGACCAGAACCAGTCTGCATATAACCTGCTTGCCCCAGCCATGAAAGACACACACAAATTTGAAATAAAGATACCTGCTGTCCCAGCAGGATGGCACATCACTACAACATGAAGTTGATCTACGAAGTCATTTTCTTAGAATACTTACCACTAAATCCCAGTTATTTTGCTCAAGCAACGTTATAGCTTCATCAATATTTTCAATACCAGTACATGCCTAAAAAGAAAAAGAAGCAGTAAACAGAATTAAAAGCATTGATCAAAATCAGAGTATTAATGCTTATAATTTAATTAATTTCAGCAGAATGACAGGAATGATATAGGTCTTTCATTTCTGTTAGGAGAGAGGAATACAGAAAACAGACTTCAAGTTTTAAACATCAAACATTTGGATACAATTCCCCGTTCCACCACAGGACTTGTGTGTAACCTTGAGCAAGCCACCTAGGGAAACAAGACAAAGTAGTTATTCGTAAAATTAAGACAATAGTGCTGTCCCATAAAGGTGCCTTGAGAACCCTACATTCAAAACTAGGAAACATACTACCCTCAAAGGGACCACAAAAATACTCAATATTTAAAATTATGTTTGTGATGACTGAATTATTTTATCTAAAGCCAGAAACATACACAGACACACACATATATACATAAGCCCTATTGCCACCATCATCATCTTATACCCCTACCCACTCTGGGTGTTACCCAGTGCAGTGCAAGAGAAAAAGAAGGTGGCAAGTATGAATTTTTGATCATCAAAGTGCCAACTTACATTTACAATGTTTTCCTTTCATCCAAAACACTGGCATGTTGTTCTAACCCTATACTCTGGCTTTACCTAGTTCAAGAAATCTAATACAAGAGCATTTTTAAAGTAGGGGTAGCATCCCGCAAAAGGTATTGTAAATTCAGCTTCATGCCGAAGAGGAGAGCACCTCTAGTCAGCAAAAACCTTGATGCAAGGTTTCTTTTTTTGATCCCCATACCCTTGCAACTATTCAAGTTCAGCAGGCAGAGCACTGCTGTTCATTCTGACACTTGCTACCATTCATATTGAAGGATATCAGATATATTTCACCAGAGAGAAAAAATGAGAACAGTTAAATTTCTTTCTGGAATTTATCTTTCATCCTAATCAAAGCTACGCTCTGTATTCAAGCACACAAGAGTTCCGACTCTTCCAAGATCTGAAACATGATCGTTCTCCTTCTGCCACACAGGTATAAAAAGCACCTTATAGGAAGTTTATATAAACTACATTTTAAATAATCCAACCTTTTAACAGTAATAATACAGAGTTAGATAGCAGCAGCAAACAGATCAGTTTTCCTGATTCCAAAGATATATACGCTTGTTTTTACCTTTATGTGATAAAACGGCTAGGAACAAAACCAGACACTTTTTTTTCCTCCCAAGACAGAAAAAAGGCATCAAATCATACATTTTCCATGCTCTGACTTTTCTCACCACTTACAACAGTGCAGAAATAAGAAGTAGAAAAGAAGTCACAGATATTCAAAGCCAATTCTCCAAAAATCCAATGCTGAAGAATTCCATGCTTATGAAGCATTACACACAGTATGTCTACACAAAATGGACCAGTCTGAAGCACCATGAGGATCACAAAAAGACATTTTAAAGTTTTGAGGGTTTTTTTGCCTGCAGAGGGGAGGCAGCAGTTTCTGTTGATTCAAAATGCTCTCATAGCCAGATTGATTTTCTCTGGAACAAAAGAAAACTTCTTCCATTTCTCACAGCATGCTAAAAAATTTGGGGAGTGCTAAAAATTATTTTTAAATATGGTTTTGCTCTTCCGCCTTCTCTTTCATTACTTCTTGCAGTTACTTTTGACATCAAAAATGAAACAACATTTTAACACATTCCCTGGCAAATGTGAAGGTTACATACACTTACACCAGGTAAGCCTGAGGAGTGCAGGGCTTGAGCTTCTCATTTCTGAAATCACAGGAGGGTTCATACTACTGTGAACCTGCCACTGAAATTGATGTCAACAACTCTGCTGCAACGTAGTCTTACTTGGAGAAAAAGTTTTGCAGAAGTGACAGACTGAGGTTCTGTTTACATTTAAGTGAACTACACTTAAAAATCTGGTTATCACAGAAATAAATAATTATTATGTCTCATTTATCAGCCCCGCAAACTCTGTGTGACCTTTCTAAAAACTAAGTTGCGTTCCAGCCTGCAATAAGAACTTGACCAACAGGGTTTTCAACCCTGGGCTGTGCAGATGAAGTTGAGGAGAGGGTACCTAGAATTTAGGGTTCAAACACTGGTGCTAGTTGCCCCTTCTTCCTAACAGCCCCACAGCTCAGCGGACTTGCAACTGTCCATATGCCCACTCTTAGCCCATACTAACCTCAAATCAATTCATCTCACTTTGACATACATTTATTTTGAGGCAAACCAAGCAAAATTAGCTTACCCTTCTGCCAGAGCACACAGTGAAAGGAGTTACCTCATCACAGTGGAGGCAGAGTAATTAAGCAACTAATTCACTTGCATGTCTGCATCCTTCCTAAATCGTCTTGTTGGTGATTTACAATCTAAAAGAGAACCCTGGTCTTGTTCTCTTTGCAATGCAGAGTCATTGGGTAACAGGAATGGACAGGTGTAAACATAACTAAGAATCAAGGACATGAGAATTCCTAATACCCAAGAAAAGCAGTTTTGTTGAAAACCTTTGGACAATCACTTTTAACATTTCATTTTGAGGAGTTCTAAAACTAAGATTTCACTTTCCAGATGGACTGGTTTTGCTGGTTGTCAGTAAGACAGAAGACAAACTTTTCTGAATTACAATGAATGAGTGCTACTTACCAATGTAGCCATGAAACAGACATTCCAAGATCTTCCTCTACACCCTGTTAATGTCACTGTCAAAGCTGCAGCAAACTGAGGTTCTTCAGAATACGTCAACATTCAGACAGTACACACTACCATACACAAATCCCTGCCTGAAGTCATAATCCACCAGTAGGAAATAAATAAATATTTCATTTGCTTTATTTTAACTGCATCATGTCATGCAAGAAAAAAATATTATGAAAATCATCTAGTTTGCATGTCTTTCATTCTCCCTAAGAAATGAAGCACACAAGACAGGTAAACTCTCACTGGCAAGCATGACACAACATCAAGGACTCTGTAGTAGCAGATTAGTCCCAGAACAACCTGAGCTACTTCTGCCTTTGTTTTCTGTAGGGAAAAACACACCGGAAACCGTCAGGTTCTGTAAGCAACAAAATTAACAGTCTCGTTCCTCATGGGTTTGTCTCTCATCTCTAACTGCAAGGGCTGACTTAAGCTTTTCCTGTGGCTGGGATATTTATCAGAGTTTATAAGAGCTTAGTTTGACTTCTTTCCATGTTTCCTGGCTGTACTTTCATGAAATTTGGCATAATTTAACTAGTGTGAGTCCAGGGGACACCTGGGCACCATAAGGCTAAATGCCTTACTTACCTAGGAACAAACTAAAAGTCACAGGTTTTACTTACAATACCTAAAGATTTTTTACTCATTTTTGTGTCTTTCATTCTACCCAAGCAAGAAACAAACAAACAAACAAACAACAACAAAACTGAATTGCAAAAAAAACCAAAACAAAACACGTGTATAGATTTGAAGAAATAAAAGAAACAGGCTTAAAAAAACCAACTTCAAAATATGGCAAAGTAGATGAGTTCCAAAGACACATCTTTGTTACTAAGCAAGTAAAGTGATACTGGTTGAGGAGAAATTACCTTTTTCTTTTTTTATACACTGATTTTACTCTGCTTTATTTTCATGCGAGATCTACTTAATAAAAGGCTTTAAATATTTTATTCTAAAAGTCCTACCAGAATACTACTATACCCTTGATTCAGTCAACAACCAGCACATCCTCTAAGTCAGCAAACTGAAACAAACCACCACAGTAAAGGTAAAACCTTCAAGACTCACTGACCTGTAAACCTTTACACATTAAAAAGAAATTTTTTGAAGGACAAAGGGGAAGAAAAGGTAGAACAAATTCCTTCTACTCCTCCTCTCTGCATTTCCTCTAAATCTAGGATAGCATTTTTGCCCTTCACAGAAGCTCCAGCTCCAGAGACTGTGCAGCTTCTTCTGTGGTTTTTTTCAGACCACACAGGAGGAGAAGGAACACGAAGATGAGAAAACTCTCGCTTTGTACTCAATGCATAAAAACAGATTCTGAAGATAAAGTTATTGATGTTAAAACAACTTTCTTAGCATCCTGCTTTTCCAGGCCAGGAAAGTGTTTCCACCAGGCAGATTTAGATTTGCATACAATAAAATTTCAGATGGTTTCTCAATTAACCATCACCTTAGTAATGGAGAACTTACCCTTGGAAAGACCATTAGGGGTCCTAGTTAACTGGCACAGTAATCTTAATCACTGTTACATAAAAGCAGCAAAGTAGCCACTGAGGAAACAATTCAGTAGGAGAGAAGTCAAGAGGACAGACTTCAAGGCATTCAAGACAAACCCAGGAGATGCTTCCAGAAAGCTATAATGCAGGATGACAGACTTGCTCTTCTAAATCCCCTGCAGGGTGGTCTGACCCCAGCAGCCATAACAGCTGGATGTGGGTTTTGAGACCCTCTGTGACCCCCCACCTCAACAGCACAGTCTTTAGCCTACCTCCACAGCCCAGGAAAGCAGCTGACTTCCCCATCTGGCAGCAGCTGCTGTTCAAAATGCTCCTCCAGCACCTGCTGCAGAGATCCAGGCAGTTGTTACACAGCGAAGCTGGAAGGGACAACTGCTGCTCCTAACACAGAGAGCCGGGCTGTTACTTCTGCAAAAGCCAGGAAAGCAACAAACAGCTGTTGCTGACTCAAATACAGAGGCAGGCTACTGTTGCCCCGACAGACAGTGGGTGGCAGTTGTTGCACAGAAGCTGGGAGCAAATGGTATTTGGCAGCAAGGCAGAATTTATCTCACCTGTGGCACCATTCCCCTTCTCACCAGGGCAAAATGAAGCAGTCGAAAGTATCCAGAAGACCACACTCAGCCTAACAACAGCCAGTAGTTGGATATAGAAGACTTAGAAGTCTGCTTCTCAACGTTTTTCTTGAACAATTCTGTATTTTCTTTCACTACCAACAGTAACTATATTTTCTCCAAATAGGGACCATCTCTGAACTAACCCAGGCTAGACTTTAGCCTAGAACACTTTGCACAAGAGGTTCAGGTCCATTAAAATCAGGCAGATAGATGGCTGTGAATTACACTGTGCACCACTCTCTCTCCTGTAAATCAGCTAGAAAAATAAATAAATAAAATCACACTTTGTGCCAATCTAATCCTCATGTGCATTCTGAAGTTAACATCCTCAGCTGCAGCCTCCTGCAATAACTTGGGGCAGGTGCAAATACAGGTACCATACTCAGTCCACATAAGAAGAAGAATAAAATTGGAGCCATAGCTCCAAGTACCCAGAACAGCCATAAACTCAGACAACTGATCTCAGGGTAAAGTCACACCAGTTGTCAACTACAGACTTTTTCCCTCTCGCCAATATCACATCCATCTGTCTCAGAATAAGACTAAACTACTGTGATTCAATCTGATGCTTAGTCCTCAGACACTGAAACAGCTGATACATACCCTCCTGGATGAAAGAGAAGAAAAGAGCTTTCTGTCATCAGCATTTTGGTGCAACTGTAGCTCAGTCCATCTTTTTAATATTTATAAAAAAAAAAAAAAAGCCCAAAGAAACAACTACATTAAGGTGCCAAAAGATTTAACAGGTGAGATCACCCATGATGAAAATCTTTTGCCCTTGGGGATCTCCTACGAAACCCAGGCAAGCCAAAAGTAATATATCTCTATCCACTGCAACTGCACAGACAGCACCCTAGGAAATGCTTACTTTTGAAAGTGCCCAATTAATTTCTACCATTAGATACAGCAATGCAACTAGAGCTAACTCTATTCCATGAAGGTGTTTTAAAGAGAAATTCAAAACACTAGCCAAGAACAAATATTGTTAAAATCAATTCACTATCCCTTCAGTAATTTACTCCTCAGAAGAAAGACCAGGAGCATGGAAAACTTTTCGAGTAAGGGCCACTAACTTGCTCAGAAGTATGGCCTATGGCCAAATCCTACAGGTCAGCAGCTTCAAACCAAAAACACCTCTCAGAGCTGTTCTTAATAGCATGTGAGATATAGCAAAGGATGTAACTTAGCTCCTTGCATGCTTCTCCTGCACTATAACCAAAATCTAGTGTGCTGTTTTATTCACCTCTTCAACTGCAACCAGGCAGATCACTTCACAGACACACTTCACTCCTGTCAAGGTTTTGTGTATCTCCGGAGTCTACAGCCTCTCTGAGCAGCTCGTTCCAGTGCTTCACCAGCTTCACTGGGAAAAAGGTTTTTCTTATGTTTCATTATAATTTTCCTTGCTGTAGCCTGTAGCTACTGCCTCTCACCCTTGGACTGTGCAACTCCAAGAAAAATTTGATTCTATACTGTCTGCTATCACCCACTGTATAGTCAAGGCAGCAACTAGACACACACACACCCCCAGCCAGGCTACACAAACCCACCTCCCTCAACCTCACCTTTCACAAAACATGCTCCTGCGTCTTCCCCTCCCAGACAGCCCTCCAGTGGACTTGGTCCACTTTTGTCCATGGAGAGACTCAAACTGGTCACAGTACTCCTGATAGCAGTGGTCTCACAGTGTCTCATAGACAGGGGAAGAAAGGCCTCCCTCAGTCTCCCTGACACATTAGTGCAGCTCACTGTGTGGCTGCTACTTCTACTAGAAGAATCCATAATTCCTTTTGTAAGCATTTGTAATAAAAATAAGGTTTCTGGATGTAGGGTTTTTAAAGAACCCAGCCCCGACTTTCCCGTTTCTAGAATGAAGCATAGTACCTTGTATCCTTTTCCTGTCCCTAATGAGCATGGCTCAGTAATCAGAGATGATAATTACAAGTCCAAAGGCAGTTCAGGATTGTATCTGCTAGAAGTCTACTCAAACCCAGAAAGCTTTAGGACACTACTGCAAGAAAAAATTCTTGAAAATTCACACATATCCTATTATGATGGTAATGACTTCAAGGCAACTGAAGCAGAGAATAACACTTGTTCCCCCAAAACAGGTAAAGTTACAATACGCTCAGCCAGGCAAGAAAATACTTTAGTACCATAATACAAGATTTAGAACCCATGTGTAATTCCCCTCTGGACTATCAAAAGATTCAGCACATCCAGACACTCACAATTGAGATTTTTTTGGTACCTCAGCTCATCTCATCCCAGAGTCCTGCCTGTCTCAGGAACACCTCCACAGACTGCAACACCAGCTACATACATGCCCCCTCTGGGGCATCTCCTATCATTCAAATCTTGCAACAGCCCTGCTGATATGAGAGTGTTCTTATTATGAGTCATCCGTGGTTATTAAATTAACTTTTACTTCTTTCTGTTTCAGACAAACAAAACAAAAAAAAATCCAGACATATCAACCGGGACACAAACTGAAAGGTCACCTACTGCAAGCATCTAAATGAAGAGATAAGAATGCTTCTCTGTTTTTACATAACTCAGAAGACCATCTGGTAAAAATTAAGCAGATTCACCAGCTGTTCGCTTAACAAAAACAAGCTAATACACTTACCAGCATCAGCAATCAAGAAAGGGTTTATCCAAATATGCCAGGCCAAAGTTTTGTTCAATGCAACTCCCACACCCATTTACAAGCTTCATAGTTCTACTTTTTGAGCACCACCTTAGCAAAACTCTGAAGTAAGGAAGCATTAGTCTCTTTCTACAGGGGGAATGGGCAGTAAAAAAAGAACAAAAAAAAAAAAAGAATCCTATTTCTGAAGGTCATAGAAGACTTTCCTAACTATTAGTTACCAAGCGGACAAGAGTGAACTTTGCCCATGCTCTGAGATGACTGTGAGCCTTCTGAACAAAGCAAGTGAGGTACAAAGTCTAAACTGGTAGCATGAAGCTCTAACCACTTCTTAGCAGAACTAGCTATCTTGGCACCACACTAACCACTTTCAAATGGTTTCCAGAAGACTTTGCACGCTCTCAAGACTCTGGAGCAAGTTCTGCTTCCAGAATACCATGAAGGCACATCCCTAGGAAGCCCACGAGCTGAACCAAGACATGAACTCCAGCATCCCAAGCCCCGTGCTACCACTCTAGCACTTAAGCCACATGCAGTTCATAAAAACAGCAGTGCTCAAACTGAATTTAAAAAAAAAAAAAGAAAAACAAACAAACACAAACCAAAAGTCAGCCCCCATTAATTAGTAGCCTGGACTACTAAATCCATTTGTCTTTCCTGAGGACTGAAGACAGCCTTTACCCAACAACTACAAAAAGCTAAAGTTAAAGATTAGTTAAGATTACCCCAAAAGTTTTGTGCTTGTTCAATACTTTTTAATAAAAGTATCCCAGTGAAGGCAAAACCCGCGAGACTTCCCGAATCACAGTCATTTTGCTCCTACAGTATCTTCTACATTATCATATAAAAAGGAAAACTGATGAAAACCAGGAAAGAACCACAGGGGTCAGACAAACACTTCTGCTTACTGGGTACTTGAAGCCATCTCCTTTCTTCTCATTGCCTCAAAAGCAGTAGAACCTTAAAAATAACTAAAGAATACATAAAAGCCACTTTCTAGATAGGCACACAAAGGAAGAGCACTGATACATTCAAAAAAATTTTATTCCACATTCCACAAACACTTTTTTTTTTGTGAAGAACAGGACCATCATGAATAGACATATGCTTCAAAACCTGGAAATGGTACCCAAAACAGGGAAACGGAAGAACACTTAAATGCCAGCAAAGCACGGGTCGTACCACGTTGCAGGCCAACAAATGCTGAAAAATTAATAATAAAATCTCTAAAGATATAAAAGTTATATAAGCTTTTAAAAGCATAAAGACATGGAATCCTGCCAGCAAGTCAGTGGGACCAAAGGAAGAAGATACTAAAGGATTCAGAGAAGGTTAAGGGCATATCAGAAAAGCTAAATTAATTCTGTGCGCTCATATCCACTACGGAGGAACTTGGGGACCACCTGATAACAAAGCTGCTCTTTGTAGAGCATCATCCTCAAGTGTCAGTAGAGACATACGGAACAAGCCACCAGGACCAGACAGGAGTCCCCAAAATTCTGAAGTAACTTAAACGTGACTTTTTCAGACTGCTCTTTAAAATCGCCCTTAATTAAAGGTTAAATCAACCTCACACTCCCACAGTGCTGACATTAGCTTTCTGATTAATTTTATTGGGGTTCAAATCAGAAGGGGTTAAGATTTCTACAGTTCAGATAAATTTGACCTCTGTACAGTAAGAAAGAGCAGAAATACCAATAAATTATATAGAACAGAATTAGTATATACATGACATACTGAAGAAAAGTGAACACAGCTTCTATAGAGCAAATTCACATATCACACAACTACTCCAGTGTCTCTTCTAACAAACCCCATCATCAAGCTCTTTAAGTGCTAACTTCCAGAAACTAGAATGAGGCAAAACCGTTCAAATTCTGCTTCTTTCAGCTCTTTCCTAAGGACCAGGCACAACTGCAGATGAGACATTATTAGGCCAGCTGGGTCTTCGATCTGAGCTGATATGACACCTTTGATATTTGCTCACACAAACAACCTGACCTTTAAAAGAAAAAAAAAAAAAAAAAAAAAGAAAAAATTAAAATAGTAGAGGTGACTCAGTTTCAGAGTTCTGGTCTTTACAAATTGTTTCCTGCAATAGGTAAAATATGAAACCTATATAAAATTACTCGAGGACTAACGTACTCTATTCTAGTCTCAAAACATCTCTTAAGAACTTAGCTTTAATGAATTATCTTTCGAAAGCTTAACTGCTCCTGCAGAGGAAAGACCTGCTCAACCAGTTAGACACAGAGGACCAGCAGATGACTACTTTGATAGACCAAACAACATGTAATGCACACATTAGGGCTTTGGTTTCCTCTTTGAGCAGTTTGGTTTTACAATTGCACATTATCTAGTCAACTCTAAAAAATGGGCTTAATTAATATGTATCAGTTCAGCCACTAAGCAGGTCATTTCCTTCCATCCAAACGATGAGGGATGAGTAAAATGTTAGGTACTTCCCCAGGCTTTTTATTCTAGTTATTAAAGTAGTTAAAAGAAAGGACTCATCTAATGGCTGCCCCACAAATGCACAAACTTATCCACCAACTAGAAAAATACAAAGTCCTATCAAAGAGTTCCTTTAGTAAGCTATTAACTCTTGCTTCCAGTAGGGAAACGCATGAAAACAAGGCTTGCAATGGTAACTGAAAGATATGGACTGCCAAATAGAGGGAAATTCTACCCTTTCAGACCTTCCGGCACCAATGCAATATTCTTGATGGGAGATTTTCAGGACCCCTTAAGACATACAACAACTTGCTCAAATCCTCTCCTCTCCCACACCTCCTGCCACACAAAAAATAAGAGCTCAGTGTGTTTACTGTAAATGATCCTTGTCTACCAAGAAATATTAGCCACATTTTATTTTTAGTGTGCCAAATAACTCTCTCATTACCTTTCAATTAAAGCACATTCCTAGCCTCTGGGAGTACATACACATAATATTTTTTTTTCTTGTATAATTAGCATTTGTTGTCATGGCATTTGAAAAAGGATCCTACAACTACCACCTCACGATCTGTTTCAGTGACCTACTAACCCAAATACCTATATGAATGGGCTGATGGAAATGATGACATGATTACTATGGTGTGAAGAGTTTTTTTCATTCAGTTACCTTGAAAAGACAGCATAAAACTCTTTCCAAAGATGAATTGGTCCTCCAGTGGTTAAATTATTTAGGTTCTTACAGCAGGGTTGTAATGCACACAAATCATGGTATCCTCTTTCTTCTCTATAAATGTCAGATAGTATTTCTAATTAAGTATCTGTCATTATATAGGAGAAATTCACCAGCTCTTCGATGAACAGTTATCAGTGGAAATATCCAAGTTATCGTGTTTCTAAAAGGACATCAATCTTACTCCAATTTCTTATTTGTCACACTGAAACCCACTTCACCTTCCATTTAAAGGCCAGAAAGGTGACTAGGAAATCAAACTAGCTTTGTTCTGATGAACGTGAGCTTTGGGATTACAGCAGAGTCTAAAGGTATCTAAAGAAACTAAACTCTCGATTCTTCAGAAACACACGAAGAACAAATTAATAGAAGCAATGGTCTTGGTAGCAATGACAATTAAAATAACCAAACTAAAACACACAGGATGCTTTTATCACATCTCTTGACCTTAAGGCCATTTACAGCTAAAAAAAACAATAGTGTTGCAAACCACGAGGTCCGACTACCAGTTCCAATGCTGTCACTGACTGCACAATGCACAAAATTATAATGTATGATAAAAAGCAACAAGTATTAAATGGAATTCTAATCAAAATGTAACTTTAAGAGCCCTCGTAAGTATGATCTTCGACATCCTACATCATCCTGAAGTCCTTTTTTTTTTTCCTTCACTGAAAACTAGCCCTGTTAACGATTTCAAAATTTAGCTAAGGATTTTGTAACCTATATCCACAAAAAAAAAAAGGTCATGTGAAGCAGCACTGAGCATCTTGGCACCTGCCTATTAGAAATCTAGCAGAGTCCACTTTCACCTAAAGGTTTACCTAGTTTGAATGTATGGAGAAACAAACCTGTCTATCCCAAATCCTGATTTCTAATCTATAGAGTACCAGATTTCTCTCCAACTGTTATGGAGACAGCCACAGAGCTCAGTCCAGCTGGTGTGCTCTAAAAGTGCCCACTGCATTATATTCTACAGAAAGGCCACACAAAAGAACAGTTTGGTATGAGCAAGACAGGCTTTAAGCTCAGACAGAACAGAACACGTATCAAAACAGATCTTCAGGTGCACAGGGAGAGTTTCCAATAAAAATGTAGGCCTCCAAGAACTTTAAACATAAGCTGAAGGACACTTTCCAAAGATTTAAACTCTGATGGGAAGTCTCTTCAGCACCTGTCTCTTGTTGAGGATCTTGTTCCAAGTGAATTGCCAAACACTTCACAGAAAGTCTGCAGTGAAATCAAGAACAGTCCTTTCTAATCCAATGCCTTAACGACAAAACACCACCTTGTCTTTCAGAAATGAATGGCAAGGACATACAGCTTTGCTCTTTGTTCAAAATCCCTTAGTGGATCGTTTACTCTTACAGAAAATAGTTGCAACACTCTTTCTAGCCCGCAGCATCAGTCACAGTCCAAGGTAAGAATGAAGGGTACTAACTCAAAGCTATTCCTGCATCTGCCTGCCTTTTTCACCCATCAAATTTTCACACCGGCAATCACTTCGAAGTGACAAAGAACCTGAGCCCGTGTGCCAACACACACAGAAGAAAGCAAAGCTCCCTTAGCACCTCCAAAAAAAAAAAATAAATAAATAAATTCAGACACATGTAAATTCTGCACAGACTGCTAGCCAGTGCAAACAGCGTGCACAACAGAGATAATCTGGTACAGGGCTAGAGCAGACAGATGTTTTCCTTAAGCACAAAAAGAAAAAAACAACCACTTTAAATAAAAATTTTACTTGACTGTTATTTAATAGTACTCCCTTAACTTACAAGTAAAAAAAAAAAAAATCTCCCGTTTCTTTAATTTTAGCAATTCCAGAAGGAAATGAGTAGTTTGAACTACAGTTAAATCTAAATAAATAAATAAATAATATGCTGATGTATCAATGTCATGATCAATTTTATAACTTAAAACATGATTACCCAGCATGCTTTCTCATCTTTCTGTAACTGATGGCAATGAGGTTCTTCCTTCCCAATCCCCCTCACTCCCCCCGGTTTTATTAAAAAGATTGACATAAAGGCGAAGTTTGAGGAAAAAGAAGACTTTCTTATCCACACGCGTGTGAACCATACCAAAGCAGCCTATTACCCAAGTAAAAAAAAAAAAATTGCAAAGAGAAAAACCTCTCAAAACTTTGTTTCACAATTAACATAGATGAAAGACTGAAGGAAGAAGATGAGAACTATTGGATACCCATTGTTTCAAGGAAAACAAGGATTTTTGAGTTTTGCCATTCCCCTCTGAAGTCTCCTCACCCAGACCAAATCTTGAGCTACTTATTTAGCAATTGAAAAAATGCGAATTTATGAAAAACTTCCTTCTGAAGCTTCATGTGCCAGATATTCTTGTAATATATGGACACCCAGCAGCAGGCAACTCCCACAATACTCTTAGGTCCACTCTACATTCAGAATTGTTGTGAGGACAACCACATAGCATGAATAAAGCAGTCCTATAGGTGGACATAAATTATAATGACAAAAAGATATTCTTGCTAATTTTAGTCCCCACCCTAAGAGAAGCTGTAAAAACAAAAGTAAAGGTGCTAGCACAAAAAAAAAAAAAAAAAAGTTTACACCTGATGCTTCTGCCAATACTCAGACTGTTTTTCATTCCTGAACAGTTTAACTACGTTCTGTGCAACTAAAACTTTAAATGTAAAAATTTAACAAATAAAATAAAATTCTCCTTAGAATGAAAAGTGGACCCCAAACTGCATAGATCATCAATATATTTGTATCATGAGAGTACCTGGGTATCCCACTGGAGATGGAAGAATGTTTTGCAATTAAACACAACACACAAAAGAAGAACGGAGATGTTAACAAAAATTGGTAAAAATTACGTGCCCTTATTTCCCCTAGTACATGAGGAAAGTTGCAGCATCTCTCTTGTACCAATTCACTCGCAAATACCTTTTAAAAGAAATTATGCTACAAAGACAAGTTGTTGTTTTCTTTCCCCATGCAGTTTTTCCTATATGCCAATGACACTTTGTGGAGAAATTCTGAACTGCATTTAGTAAAACAGCCAAAACTTGTTTGCGCGCTTAACTCCACTATTTCAGCTCCTTCCACTGAAAACAATCAGACTATTTATGTATAAAGCTAAGCTTCTGCATAATCTTTCCTAAGTGAGGGCATAAGAAGGAAAAGTTAGACAGGTTGCTTATACAGCCCACATGCATGAATAAGTACTTTGTACTCCCTGGGTAGCATACAGTAACCTCATTAAAAGAGCAGAGGGAAAGAAAATAATTATAAACCACACAGAACAGGCTTAAATTTTTTTTGAGACATTAAGAAATAAATATTTTGGTAGATGACTTACAGTGTTCTACTCTATAGTTAAAATATTTTCTAAAATTATTCAGTGTTTGTGTGTATACATATGTATAGATATAAAATACTTCTAAAAAGTATTTCTCTTTAGTACCTCAGAATGCAGAAGGAACCTGTTATAACAACCAGACCTAAAAGGGAAAAAAAAAAACAAACCACAAATGCAATACAAGATCCTGCTCTAGTCAGAATGAATAGTGGAATCCCTAATGGCTTTGAAATATACCAGGTCAGTCCATGGAAGCTTCACAAAAGCATCAAACATCAGCATAATTACAACTGCACTGAAATACTTTTTATGGGGAGGAAAAATCCTTTCAAGTTTTAAAAGTTCAAAGACCACTCCTCTATCTCTCTTAAATGTAACTCGGGAAAGGTGAGGGTGAAATGGTGAATGATGGAAGTTTCCCTCACAATTTAGGTCACCAGAGATTAACCAAATAAGACTACAAAAGAATTGCTTTTAAAATTTCCAGTGTGCACAACAAGTTACCTCACACAAATATAGAAGATGGCAGCAGAACTCTGAGAAACATATTAATTAAAAGGCACAGAAAATACAGAAGGGAAAATCACAGAGAATGACTTCGCACATGGTGTTTCATTTTCCATTTTAAATTCTTAGTGAATAAGTTGCAAATTCTGCCTAGTATTTAAAACACCCAAAATCTTTTATCTTTTTGTAACAGTCTAAAGATGTAACGATTGACATTATCTTTTACTAATCTGAAGCTTTAATAGCATGACAATTTAGAGTTCAGTGTTTCAGAATCAGGTAGAAGCT
>JAAGNO010024584.1:0-15299 GCA_033439905.1 Ceryle rudis
TGCAGGGGAGGTTGGCCGGGGCTCTGAGCACCCTGCTCTGGTTGCAGATGGCCCTGCTCCCTGCAGGGGGTTGGACCCGATGAGCTTGAAAGGTCCCTTCCCACCCAAACCAGTCAATCGTTCTATGATTCTATGAAGAAACTATAACATGCTTTGTGCCTTCATTTTCATCATCTGAAAAGCCGTGGGCAACCCAGAGGTTGATTTTGGACCAAAGAGGTGCTGGCCTGGAAAGGTTTAGAGTCAGACGTGTTTCCTCGCAGGCTGGTATGTCTTGCAGAGAATAAACTGGCATCTGCAGAGAAGAGCCCCAGTGCAAGGGCAGAGCAATCCCAGCACAGCAACACTCATGTCCTGAGCTGCAGTGAGGGGCTGTGCTTGGCCAGACTGCGGCTGCCACCTGCATCAGTGAATGTCCCCAGGAGCCAGCCAAGGAGCACGTTCCTCTGGAGGAAAAAGAATGTGCACAAGATGCAGGAGCAGGAAGCACTGCTGGGCTGGAAGAAAAAAATCTCTATTAAAACAGGCATCTGAGGCACAACTTCTCTTTTCCAGAGGCTGCGAGGAGCTGGGGGGTGGGTCTGGGACTGAGAGCAAAGGTGATGCCTGCAAGAGAGGGGCTGGGAACACCTTAAAAGCTTTGGGGACCTGCTCCTGGCGATGCCTCCTCAAGGGCTGCTGGAGTCATTAACTGTAACTGGGAGGGGACGCAAACAGGGCCCTGTGGCAGGACAGGTCACAGCTCATCCCAGCAGCCCCCACTGTGTTGTGGCGATGAGCCAGGTGCTTCCAGCAGGTGCCCAGCCAAATGCCTCCTGCCGGTGGGCACAGTGCTGTAAAGGACAACACAGGCACCAGCGATGCCAGTCCCACCGAGATAGAGAGCTGGCTGACAGCAGGCACCGGCTGCTGCCGGTTCCCAGACGGTGTCTTCAGCAGCGGTGGCAGCCAGGAGCCTCGCTCGGGTGGCACAGGTGAGAAGTGCAGGTGCCTTTGCAACACCAAGTGCAGCAGGTCCCTGCCTTCCCCAGCCCTTCACCTGGCAAGGACTCGCCCCGTGCAGCACAAGCTGCCCCCCACCATGGCACATCCCCGGCACACGCTGTGGGGCCCCTTCGCCTCCCCTTGTCTAAACAGAAGCCAACTCCTAGCACCCTCAGCTGTCCCTGATGCATTTTCCAGCACCTCTGGGAGTCTCCCTGACTCTGCCAGTGTTTTGGAGCCATCCCCCGGAGCTGTTGAACGAGTCACCACCATCGCTGGTGGACATGCAAGCACTGAAGGCAGTGCAGGTGCTGCCAAGCTGGGGCTCCCACTGGGCTGGCATGATGGAAACATGCCACAGGCACCGAGCAGGTCACAGAAGACCTGTGGGACTCGGGGACAGCGAGCTATGCTTTCAGGGACCCTCCAGCACTCTCATCTGATATCTCACTGATGCCCTTTCAGTTGCTGCTGCTTATCTCTCTTTTCTGGATCTCAAGAGACTGGACATGGCTCCAGTCCTGGCTGCCTGAGGATGCTGAGTGCAGACTCTGGGACATGGGGGACTGGGATGGGCTCGACCCAGACACAGCCAAGGGAAGTTTTGCCCAAAGTCTGGCAAGTTAGAGTTTAAAATAGTTTATATTCAGGGTGAGGTTGTTCTGGGAGAGGAACAACACCATGTCCTCAAGGCCCCCTCTCCATCCTGGCAGCATTGCTGGCACCCACCAGCTGAGGAGGAGCAGGCGGTGAGAGAGCCAGGGATGGGGACAAGCTGAGACCTGTGGAGGGTGGCGGTGGGAGCAGGGTGTGCTAGCTCAGCTCCACGGGCGTCTGCCCGCAGAGTGGGCTGAGACCAGTGTTCCCCCCTGTGACAGGTATTTACAGAGCTGGACGGGATCCCTGGAGCCCCTGTGACTATGCCCAAGCGGCTGCAGGACACCAGGGCTGTATGAGATCATGGTCAGACCCTTCCCCTGGCTGCACTCCTGCTCCAGCACTGTGAGCTGGGAACCTCCAGGCAGGAGCCACTGGTGGGACGTTGCTGACAGGTTTGGTGGTGGGTGGGAATGGCAGGCAAGGTGGCCTCGTGCTCGAGGTTGCCGGTGATGGCTGTGTACATGAGCGCCAGCGTCAGCAGCCGTTTTTTTTGGCAGCCGTGAGCCCCAGCCCCTCATCACCTATGGGCTCAGCCCCAGGGAGGCAGGGAGAGGGTGGCATGCTCACGTCTAAACACAACATGTTCCACAAGTGTGTTTGTTAACACAGTTACAAACAAACATTTTGCAGGATCTTTGCCAGGAGGATGGGCTTAACGTGTGTGGAGCCTTGAAGGACACGAGAAAGCTGATGCAGCTCTTCACTGTGGGCTCTGCTCTGGCCTCCCCAGCACTGCTGGGGCAAGGGAAGTTTTACCTCTCTCTGGGGAGTGCATTACTTAAGTCCTTCTGCACAAACAGAGAAGCAAAGCTTATTAATCCTGCCAGGAGGTAAATGATACCGTGGCGCTGGGAGAGAAGGGAAAGGCAAAAGAAAACCACCAAAAACTGCCCTGGTACTTCCTGCCCTCACCATCCATGGCTCTGCCTCCCCTCTAGCCCCCCATAATGGGCTCTGGCTTCAGGGTCAGCAGGAGAGAAAAGCAAAGTAGTGGCCCTGAGTCCTTGGGGATGTTGGGCTTGCAGGGATGGGATGAACTGTCTCAGCCCTGGGAGAGCTGTAGGGTCCTGGGACGGAGCGGGGCAGAGCCGAGCAGGGTGGGATGGAGGAGGAGGATGATGATGACTGGAGTTGCTGGGGACCTGCAGCCTGCATCTTTTCCCGGGATGTTTTCACTACGGACCCTATAGACCCCCAGTTCTTCTTCTAACCCACAAATTTTTCATGCTTTTGTCCATCTCATTCCCTGTCCCATCCCACCGCAGGGGTGAGTGAGCGGCTGGGTGGGGGCTTAGCTGCTGACTGAGGTCAGCCCAGCACGTTTCCTCAGTGCCTGCTTGCTTAGTACCCCACCATGCTCCAATTGGCCCCGGGTAAACTGTGCCCCTTGGGCTGCAGCGCCCAGTGGGAGGGATGCGGAGGGTGCTGGGAGCTGGGATAACCAGAGAGAGAGTTGGAGGGAAGCTGGAGGAGCCAGATCCAGCTCTGCAGCTGCTCTGCGCTCCCACACACGATCGCACAGTCCCCTCTAGTGGATATTTCTCCAGCATGGCCATGGCTGTTCTGCCCACGGGCAGCTCTGGGCTCCAGACCCTGTCCCGGCGCGCTGACCCTGGGGCACCATCCTGCTCCTCGCCCCAGATCGGACACGCCAGCCCTGCGGAAGCAAAGCCCCGGCCGGCCGCTGCTGGGGGCTTGAGCCATTGCTGCCTTTGCTCCTTCCCCTCTTGCACGTGTGAGTGAGTCATCCTCCTGCCGTCCCCTGTCCTGGCTTCGTCCCACAACACCCATCACCCTTGCGTCAGGGCTGGCCCCGGCTGGCCCTCGTTCTCCCCCTTCTCTTGGCTTCACACTGGTTTGGAGTTATTTGGGCATCGACCAACTTGAGAAAGAGCCAACGAACGCCCACATGGGGACAGCCTCTGAGGGATCCAGGAATGAGCATCACTTGCTCCCACCCTGCAGGGTCCTGCAAGCTTGGTCCAGCTTGGACCGAGGTAAATTCCCTAAGGAAGTTGAGTGCTTGCACCGCCACCCTGCTCACAGCAGCTGAGGGGTTTCATGTGGGGTTTTGGGTGTCAGGAGAGCATCCAGACCTCCTGCAACATTTCTGGTGAGGTTGGGCAATGCTCAAATTCAGCACCCAGCCAAGGGCAGTGCTCACACGTTAAAGACGGTGTCTTTGCTTTTGACATCCTTTCTTCCACAGCTGGTGGTGCTGCTCTGGTCTGGGCCACCTTCGTTCTGCAGCCCCTGGCCATGGGAAGGGTGCGAAGCTCCCACCAGCACTGGCTCAGAGCACTCCCCTGAACTCCTCAGGGTCAGGGCCAGGTCACCATCACCTCCTTCCCTCTCCTCTCTGCCTCTGCCTGCCTTGGAAACTGTGCTTGTCACCTGGAAGATATGTGATAGCTGCAACCTGAGGCTTTTCAAGGGAAAAAAAGGCGCCCAGGAGAGCATGGAGGAGCAGACACAAACACACAGGTCAACTGCATGATGATAGTTCATGATACTCCACCAGCCTGGGATGAGGTCCCTCCACCTTGCTCCACGTTTTACCAGGAAACATGCAGCCCTGGTCCCCGTGCCACTGCCTGGCAGCACCAGCTTGGGACAGGACTGGTGTCAAACCTGCCACCTCTGTCCCTGTGCTGCGGAAAGGACAGCCTCTGCTCCGGGGAGCTGGGACCTCCAGCATGGGATGAGGGTGGTGGGGAAAGAGAGGCAGCTGAGGCCCAGTGCCTGCTGCCAGGCTTCGCAGGCAGCCCAAAAAGCAGCTGCAAGGGCAGAGAGGTGCTTGTTGCCCAAACGAGCCCTGGGGCAGCTTTACAGGCCCCACAACAGCATCTTGGGTGGGGTGAACACCCAGTCCAGGCTGCGCTGCCCAAGCACAATCACCCCATCCCCATGCTGACCAGGAGCCCTTGGGTGTCCTGGCTCCAGCAGGAGGACACCTCCAGCTCCCAGATGCAATCCTGCTCGCAGCCTGTGTCGCATCCTTGAGTCCCACCTTTGTGAGAACCACACATCCCAGCCCTGCTGCAAGCACCTCATCCTTCCCACTGTCCCACTGCTGTGCCGGAGCAGGTCACTGCTTTCCATGGGACACTCCGCCTGACCCCCACATCGGGGGGAGCAGGGTCAGATCTGATCTCGCACTGTCCAGCCACAGCTGAGCACGGCTCAGATCAGAAACGTGCATCTCAGGCACGAGCTGTGGCACAGACTACGCTTGTCCTTGGTGTCGCATCTAGACCAGGGGCTGAGCTGTGGCGGGATTGGGCTCGGCAGTAAGGGGGCTAATTTAACCCCAGAGTGCCTATAACCACCTAACGCAGCACTCTGAGCTGGAAGAGACAAATCGAGCTGGTTTTAAACCTGCATGTGGTAGTGAGTTAGTGCTGCACCGAACACCAGGACAAAACCCAAATCCCATGCTTTGACCCAGCACAAGTGCTTGTTTCCTCCATGCTGTGCTGATCCTGGCTACCTGTCCTGGGTTTGGGTTAACTATCACAGTCAGCTGCTGGCCCAAGCAGTTGGGAGGGGCTGCAACTGGGAGGGATAAACAACCAAACCAGGCAGTGGGATGTTTGATACCACACTCAGTCATGCCCCTATATAAGGGGAGGACTGGGCTAGGGCAGAGGCATTTGGTTTTAAACTTATTTCAGTGTGTGGCTTCATCCTTGGCTGGGGCAGGGAAACCAACACCTCAGGCACAGGTAGAGCCTTCCATTTTCCATCACTCATTTTGTCTCTCATTTTACTATTACTATTGGTAGTGCTGGTGTTTCCTTCTCCCTTTGTGTTGTTTTATTAAGCTGCCCTTATCTCAACCTATGGGGTTTCACCTTTTTCTTCCTTCTGATTCTCCTTCCCATCCCACAGGAGGGTATGTGTGGTGGGGGGAAGCAGTGGGTGAGTGGCTGTGGGTGTTTAGATGACAGCAGAGATTAAACCATGACACTACTGGGCTCAGGCCAAGACAGAATTGTTTTGGTTGGAAGAGACCTTTCAGATCATGGAGACCAACTGTTCCCCCAGCACTGCCAGGGCACCACTGACCCCTGTACCTCAGCACCACAGCTTGGAAACTCCTCCAGGGATTGCAGGGACTCCATCACTGCCCTGGGCAGCCTGGGCCAGTACCTCACAATGCTTTCTGTGAAGGGCTGGTCAAGAACAGGGGTCACCTGTGGACACCTTGCAGCCAGCGTGTGTGGCTAGGGACCACCCCCCAGCAATGGACAAGGTACAAAATCCCAGGGAGAGCCAGCCCATCACAGCTCCATCCCCTTTTATTGCTTCTGCTCTATGGCCCAACAAGAGACACTTTACAACTTTATTTATTATAAAAGCTCTTCAGGAAGCTGATGGCTCCCTAATCCCACCACAGGTCCCACCAGGGACCCTGTCTAATGGAGTAATGGCACTGCTGGGACCTGGGTACAGGCTTTCTGGATATGGGGACTTGCCCAAGTGCCCAGATGAAGAACTCCCGTCCCAGCACAGTGGGAAACTGCAAAACCCAAACTCCATTTCCAGGAAACTGGATGCCAATAAACCCAGTGTTTATTGCAATGCTCCTCATTGGCCTCTGTTTTATAGACATGCATTTAAAAATAAAAGCTCTATGCATCTTAGCTGGCCACAGAAGGGCTTGAACAGTGAAAGGGACAATCTGTCACATAATGGAGAGCTACCTCCTGGCCTCAAGCTCCGCAACTGCAAACAGGCCAGCTACCTGCTCTGGATTTCTGTGCTTCGAGTCAGAACTGCATGTGTGAGAAACTCCATCTCTGCTTTCAAGTATGTTTGGTGTTGAAGCCAGGTCTCTTCAGCATTACATGTCCCACTAAGTGGGAAAGACCTGCTGGTCGCCAGAGTGCCACGTCCCTTGGGTCCACCCCAGCCTCAGAGGAAGATGGCTGGTAACAACATGCCAGCTCCAGTTTCAGATTGAGGATGAGCTGTGAGAAGGCTCCAGAGAATTTGGGCAACTCATGTTTACATGGTGCTGGGATAAAAACCAGCTCAGCCCCCATGAGGCCACCCTTGCTACATGAAGAGGCCAGCAGCTGGCAGGGCTACAGCACAGCCAAGGGGTCTGTTGATGCTCAGCAGCCCATGGTGCTCAGCTCCCTGCCTGCAGATCCTCAACCAAGGCAGTTCTTGGTGCATCTCAGGTGGCTGCACATTGCAAATACCCCTCCCAAATACACTACTCCAAACCTCATCCACCACCTGCAGAAGCACATAGTGGTTTAACAATTACAAAAGAAGAAGAAAAAAACCCCCAAATCCTTGAAATACATCAAGTCCCACTGCCATGGACTTCTTTATGCCACCCACCACAAGATGGGTATGACTTTCAGAAAGACTGAAGATGATACAGGTTTTGTCCCCAGCCCCAGAGCAGCCAGGGAAGGCACAGGTTCAAAAGCACCAACTTCAGTAGCCCCTGCAGGACCTGGACATGGCAGGAAGCCAGGCGCTGGTGCTGAAGTAGGTTATTTGTTGGCTGTGTAGCTTAAGCTCATGTAGTTTTTTTGCTGATGGAGCCCAGAGGAGAGGCGAGACAAAGGTGTGAGCAAGTGGTGTGGAGGGGGGCTAACCCCAGCTAAGCCCTGGCCACCACCCCTGCCTGTGGGGCTACATAATGCAGGGGGGAACTTTACTCTTGTAGCCAGCAAATCCTCGAGCCAGGAGAGCAGGATCAGGCGGTGGGATCCCAGACGGTGTGGGAGCAGAGGCCACATGGCCTCCACGGTGTCGGTGATGACGCGCTCTTGTGCTGTCCCTGATGCACCCGGAGCATCTCCAGGGCTTTGCCTTGGGGTAGCCCAGCACCAGCTTCGACTGGGACAGCCTGGCCGTGTCTGCCTGCTGGCAGTGCCGTAGGTGGGGAGGGGACACCTGGCTCTCCCCAGCAGCTGGGATGTCTCTTCTCTGGGTTCGGGCAGCAGAGCAGCAGCAGCTGCTTTTTGGTGCTGCTGCCAGTGCCACTCAGATCACTGCAGTTCAAGGCTGGACTGGTGTGGGCTTGGGGAGACAGGAACAAGCTGGGCAGAGGAGGAAGAGGCTGTGGGCACAGCTATGCAAAAAACATCCCTCTTGGAGCTGCCACTTGGTCCAAACGCTCCCTTTTTGGTGCCCAGTTGCAGCTTCCCAGCAGCGCTGGCTGCTCCCAGAGCTCATCAGCCCCGGCACAGTCACCTGGGGTGATGAGTGGCACAAAGAGCCACATTTGCTGCATATGCTGCAGCTCCTTCACTCCGGCCAGGCGGCCAAACCTCTCACCACAGGGGTCCTGGCACGAGGTGAGTGGGGTTGGCAGAACACTGTCCCCAGCCACTCGGAGCTGCTTCACCCGCTTCTCTACCCAGCAGCATCTTCCCAGGCAGCTCCACACTGAAGGCTTTAGGATGCTCTGTGGCATTGACCGTCCGTGACCCTGGTGGGATCCAGCACCTTCTCCGTGGAAGCAGAATGCCTAAACTCTGGGTGGACACACACCCAGAGCTTTCCTGGCAGGCTGATGTTGGATGCTACCAGGAGGAGGGAGATGGGGTGATTTGATCATGCAGACTACATCTGTGTGGACCTTCCTGGCTTTGAAATCCAAGGAGCTACTGTCCAATCACTGGCAGGGTGAGCCATGAGCTCCTGCAGGAATTGCCCAGCTCCCAGGAAGGGCTGGTGCTGGCTCTGCCACCGCTACCTGCTTGCTGCCCCAGAGATGTCCTGGGTGAGTCACCCATGAGCAATGAGCAGGTGAGAGAAGAACCCCTCTCTTCATCCCAAATCTGCTCTAAAGCTACGGCAGCTCCTCAGGGATAAGGGTGCGTGGGGATTCCTCTGCCTGCTCCCTCTGCCCTTCCAGCCATCCCTCTCCCCAGATCCAGGCACTGGCTGTGAGGAAACACCCCCCGAGGCAGCCCCTCACTAGGAAGAAACAAACCACCCACATGGTCCCTGACCATAACGTAGCGAGGAGGATGGAGAGCTGGTCTGTGGCACATGCTGCACTTGGTAAGGGCAGTGACATGCTGAGGGTGACCTGGTCTGTCAGAAACACTGGGCTGGCCTTGCAGGGGTTGCAGATGCAGCACAGAGGCCTCACAAGCCACTGGGAAATGCCCCTCAGCCAGGGTGCTGGGTCTGTGGGGCCAATTCTGCTGCCAGTCCCTTGTGGCATGGCCAGGCTGGGGTCCTCTCTCTGGGCCTGGGTGGCTGTGGAGCTTCAGCTCACTCTCCTCTTCCTGTTCGCAGCAGGGACAGCGTCTGTCTGTCTGTCCATCCGTGGTTTCAGCCTTCAGGAGGACTCCACAGGGACACAAGGAGGTGGCAGCAGCCATGGGAGGCTGGTGTTTAGGCAGCCTGGCCGGGTGGCAGGCGTTTGCTGTCCAGGATGGCCTTCCAGTCATCGGTCCAGGACTGCAGCCTGCGTCTGGGGGGCTTCAGCTGCAAGTGCTTGTTGTGGCAGGCTGTGAAGAGCACGTGCTCCCAGCTAGGGTTCAGCTCGGCCCCTGAAAACCAAGGAGAGAGGTCAGCTCTCTGTTCAACTCCTCTATGAGACGCAGAGGTTGATCTTACACCAACATAAGGAGCCTGCAGATACAACCTCCTATTGAGAGCCTAATCAAGTGAGGAGGGACCAGCACCCATCACCCCCAGATGCCATTTGCCTCTCGGGACTGCCTCTGATCACTCCTGTCACCCCCCACCTTCCTTACCTGTTATATCGGGTCTGTCATCTATAAGCAGGTCAGCAGAAACCACCGTCTTATCTCGTGTCAAAACGATCTGCTCGAGAAACTCGGGGCCGAAGTGCTTCTCCACCCAAGCGTACTGGAAGGTGAGAGGTGAGCAGTGAGCACGAGGAAGGCTGATGGACAGGGCAGGAGCTGCTCAGCAGAGTGACAGCAGTGCACAACTTGAGCCCCAGCCCCAACACGGGGAGGACATCTCAAATTCATTAGTGGGAAGGATTTGGATGCTGCTGGAACACAAGTTCTTTAAAGCCAAGCAGCTTTTAATGTCATAATGAAATACTGAGACCAAACACCCGAGTGCAAGCAAACAGTGGAGCTGCTGCTCTGTGAAATAGTCAGGAACAAAACTGGTGGAGCGGGGAAGCATCGCTGGTGTTTTACAGCCGGAGGTGCACAGGGGTCAGCTGGTTTTCACTGGGCAGTGGAGTACTGGAGGAGGAGCTGGATTCAGACCTACCTACCTTCTCGTAAGGGCAGTAGCGGTACTTCTTGATCGGGCTTGTGCAGATGAACACGTCGGTGCTGCCATGAGAACAAGAGCAGAGTGTCACTTGGTGGCCAAACAAGCCAATCACACCCTGCTCCCCCTTGAGCTCTATCTGGATGCCTCTGCAAGACCCCACTCCATGCCTAAGCAGATAGGTCTCCTGCCACTGGGGTCAAACTGGGGTGATTTAAGACTTTAATCCCCCATCTCGCAGGATCCCACCCCCAGGACATGTACCCACACCTGTGGCACAAGCATCACGTTCCCCTTTTTGACACCCTTGTTGAGAGCAGAAAGCTAAAGGGAAGATGCTGCACATGGCTGATTTTCTTGGCAGCTGTTCCAGGAGACAAAGCCCTCTCTCCTCCCATGCCCAGTGGGCCGGGAGGTATTTTTAATGCTGATGTTGTATTCAGCGCTTCTGCCAGGAGCTGCTCCCTCATCCATCCATCCTCAAACATTATGGGCACGTTCCTACTCACTCTGCCAAATTTGCCATTTGCTTCACAGCTTCCACAGCCCCGGGGAGTGGATCTAGCTCCATGAAGAAGTTCTTGGATTCCCAGATGCTGATGGCTTTCTCCTGTGAGGGAAAAGAGAGCGGTTAATGCACAGGGCTTCCTGCTACTCTTCTTACCCATGTGTCCTCCCCACCCTTTGCTAGGACAGAGGATGGCAACAGTGAGAATGATGGGAGTGTTGGCTCCAGTCCCCTCCTCCTAACCTGCCTTGCTTCTGTGGATGCCTCTGTGCAGCCCCAGACACAGAAGGAGCAGCATGTTCCTTCAAGGCAAAACACAGGAGATTATCCAAAACCGAATCAAACCCTGGGTCTGTGTCTGGAGGGGCAATTCCATGTGGATGGGGCTGATGCGGCCTGATAGCTCTGCTGTAACACGGTGCTGCTCGCCTCCAGATGCTGCCTGGCTTATCTGTCTCAATCAGATCACTGAAAACAGCAGCCGGGCTGCTCTCAGAGGTTGAAATGTGTGTCAGGATGAATGCAGATGCTCTTCCTTGGGGATGCCCAGGCAAGGTCTACCAAGCAAGCAGACGCAGCACCTCCAGGCAAGGGTTTGAAACGCTTAACACCAGTACGGCACAAAGGGAGAGCGGAGAGAGACCACGGGGACCAAAACCTCGGGCTGAAGGCAGAGCCCAGGGGCTGTCTGTGATGGGTCTAGCACAGCTCTAAGGAACAGGTAACAACAGTGTGTCAGCTGCCACGCAAAGCATTTATTTTGCACAGAGGCTGGGTGCTTGGGGAGGAGGGCCTGGGAGTGCTCAATGCAGCTGCAGGCAGGGGAAGAAGCCCTGCCTTGGCATTGCGGCCCAGCTCGGGAGCTGGAGAGGTTTTGAAGCAACTCCTGCCCTGAAGGATTGATCTTTATTTTGAGCACCTCTCTTTCTTTATTTTAGGTAGGGGAATAGGGACAAAATGAACTTTAAGCCTATTGTGGCCTTGTGTTGCCAGGAGTCAGCAGAGCATTAGGGAAGGGGAGAGCAGCTTCAGTGATGCTTCTGTGCTGGTTCTTACAGCTCATAGCATTGAATAGGCTGGGTGGACATGCCAGCTGGACTTGCAGCTTGACTTGCAGCTCCTTCCTGCCTGATGAATCATGGAATTGTTTTGGTTGGAAGAGACCTTTCAGATCATCAAGCCCAACCATTAACCCAGCACTGCCTGGTCACCACTAACCCGTGTCCCTCAGCACCACATCCCCACGGCTTGGAAACCCCTCCAAGGGATCACGGGGACTCCACCACTGCCCTGGGCAGCCTGGACAACCCTTGCAGGGAAGAAATTTTTTTGTAAACATTCAAATACCTGTTGCTCTCCTCAGACCAGTGAGCAGTGACAGTTTATTTTTAAGACACTGTAGTTGCACAAGAGGCATCAGAGAGACACGGCCTGATGCAGCAAAGCACTTCAAACCATGCTGAAGTGTTTTCTTATGGCAAGGACTTCCGCAGCTATTCTGCTTCCACTTCTGTCAAAGAGCATTTTGCAATCAAGCCTGATGGGGGAAGAATGAAGCTCAATTTGAAGAAAAGACCTGCTTGGCTCCCAGAGCCCTAATAACTCCCTGTGGCCCCGCAGCCAGCATGTGGCTGAGCTGTTGGCTCTCCCTTTCAGAGCTGGGACCTTCATCTTGTTGGATTCTTTGGCTCCTATTTTCTGGTCTCCTACAGCAGGCTGATGGTGGCGTCTGATGAAGTGGGGACTGGAATAGCCCATGTGCCCGTAGGCAGAGTGGCTCCTGCTCTCTCCATCCCTGGTCTGAAACCACGGGTGAAGTCAGGGCTGCCCTGAGGTCAGTCTGTGGAAGTCTTGCTACTTGTTCAGCCCCAGGTTTTGGTGGTTTTACATGACCAGGGCTGGCTCAAGATGACGTCACTTCATTTAACACATCCAAAGTAGTTAAGGTCAAGAAAAAAAAAACCAAGAAAAAAGATTTGTCATGCATTACCCCTGCCAAACTTTTAGCATCTGCCTTACTGCATGAGGGCTGTCCTCTGCTTCCCTTTCGTCCATCCCAGCCAGAGAGGACACGTTGCTCCTTCAGCTCATCAAGGTGTTTAGGACTTTGCCGGGGGGAGAGCCCCAGACCCTTATAGCCATCACAGCACTGACAACAAGAGTATTTTTATTTGCTGTAACACCTTTTACATAGTGCAACTGCAATCTGCAGGAGACTGCAGGCATCCCATCAAGATGGGAAACTTGTCAAGGCAGAAACCAACTTTCTGCAGCACTCAGCCCTTCGTTGAATAACAAAGTACAACGTAAAGAGAGCTTCTGCTTTTAGGCTTTAATTATTAAAATGAATACAATAATTTTCAGGCATGGGAGGGCTTGGGGTTGTTTTAAGCAAGCCCTCACATGAAGCATCAATTGCATGGTTTGCTCTCCACTTCTCTGCTATGTCCCACCCTGCACAACGCTGTTGAGGAACTAAATAATTCATCTAGGAGCAGTATCAATCCATGCAGCTTGGCCACAGCACAGCTGGAAAAACCCAGCTATGCAATTTGGGGTATTTTAATGCAGGTTTTCTGAAGGATCTCCTTTTCCTTGCGTCTACTTCCATCCATGCATGCAGGAAAAAAACAGACAAATGTGTATGAAAAATGCTGGATTTGGGGGAGTTAAAAAAAAAAAACAAACAAACCAAACAACAAAGGCACCACTGGAAGCCCTTCTGCGTGCAGGCATGAGTTTTGGTGGGAGCTCCAGCCAGCACCCACAGCCCTCCCCTTCATAGCATCCCACTCGTGCAAGTGAATTCCTGGGCCGTGCTGCGGGTCAGGACTCCAAAAGAGAGGGAGCACACGAGCAGCGCCCTGCAACGAGCTGAGCCACTGCTGCTTCTGCATTGAAGTCAGTAAATCTCTAGCAGATGAGGGGTGCAGATTATTCTCCCCTCGGAAACTAAAGGCCAGGATGGCTGCAACATGTCTAACTCCATTTCTGAGCTGCCAGGGAGCTGGTAAAGAGAGAAGATGATGGGTTCGGCGGCAGAACACGTCCTCCAAGCAGAAATGATCCCCCCTCACTCTGTTTCCTAACCTGGGATTCAGTGACCATCCCCATATGTCACCAGGAGAGCAATAGATGCTCATTTCTACTGTCTACAGGGGACACCAAAGAGACAACACAGCAGAATAAGCTACTTAGAGATAGCTGATTCCTAATGATTGTTTTACACGAGTGTAAGGGACAGAGAAAGGAGCTGTGTCATAGAGAGGACAAGTTAACAACCCGTGGAGCCACAGGCCACCTCCTCAAGTGAGGAGACTTGGCACAAAGGGACATCAGACCCTTAGGTAGTAAGGGTAGCTGCCCTCGAGCTGGTCCATCCCTTCCTGTGCTCTCTCCTTGGTTTTTTTGTTCCTTCTTCATGGTTTTTATATTTAGTTTTGAGACCCAAGTCAGGCAGAGGGGAATTTCTGGGGCAGCACATAGAAACACATGGAAAGCAGCCCCCCCATCCCATTCCCTATCTCTTCTCTCTACAGACCAGTGGGTACACTGAATCCCTGATCCCCAGCAGCCCTCTCACGCTGTGTGGGGGATGAATTAACCCTTCCCAGCCCACCGATCCCCAGCAGCCTCGAGACAGGGCCTGTTCTGTTCACGTGTGGAAAAGAAAACTCCAAGAATTTTAATAAGCACTTCCTAAAAAGCCACAGAACTTAAGAGAAATCAAGAGTAAATAACGCTGAATTGTAAAGATGCCACTTTGTTTTAGGCACGGGGATGTGACCCCAAGGAGCACCCAGGGAGGCAGCGTCGGGGCAGGGCGAGGAAGTCACAATGCGTTTAGGTGAAGGCAGGCGGCGGTGCTGGGCGCTCACCGAGCATCACGTCCGCTGCCATTTCAAATGTCACCCCGACGCTGTCTGGGGCACTGTCTGGAGGGCTGACGTTTGTTTCTTTTAAAAGGAACACAATTATCACCCTCTCACCATGCAATCTTCTGCCAGAGAGATTATTATTCAGAAAGCTGTAAAACTGGGACAAACGAGGGATTTCAACAATGGCAGCGGAGGGAGCTCTGAGGTTTGTGCACCTGAGCGCCCACAGCTCGTGAAGAGCTGCAGCTCTGCTGAGGTAGGACAATCCAGAAATGCAATCCTCCAAAGACTATGGATAAAACTTCACCTGGAAAAGGAACGATGGCCCACAGTAGCCTGTTACTGTTACACACAGCCTCTGGCCAAGGGTGCAAAGGAAGGAGATAGAGAGATCTGTTCATTTATTTATAAATGGCGCTAAGGGGATTTGCCGGGAGTTTGTTTAAACACAGGACCCTGAGCTGTAAATCCCCTTTCTCACGCTCTTGCCCGTGGTGTGCCCCCAGTAGGGAGCGAAAAGGCTGGCGGCAGCGGTGAGCCTGTCCCGGTGGTACTCGGCAGATGGGCCATCTGCCCTCGCAGCCAGCGCTGACCCCGCGGCAGCAGCAGGGGTGGCCATATGGCTGAGGGGGATGGACAGCGTCCGTGTGGGACCTGTGTCCCTCACAGTCCCTGGGGAAAAGACGAGAAGTGCTCAGGGAATAACAAAAAGGGGACTAAAGCACCCAGGCAGTTACCAGCTCCCTAAGTTAATACTTCATCACGACTGACTCTGCTCACAGAGTTGATAATCAGTTGAACTATGGGTGCAAGTTTAAAGAGGCTGAAAATGTGAAATAATGTTTGCTTGAGCACCCAGCAGTTGTGCAGTGAATGTCACCAGGGGCTGTGCTTCATGGTGTGCCCAGTGTCACAGCCGGTAACTCGGGCGGCTGTCACAGAATCATGGAGCTGAGCCCTTTCAGCTCACCGAGTCCAACCGCTCCCCCAGCAGTGCCAGGGCACCACTGACCCCTGGCCCTCAGCACCAC
>JAAGNO010024585.1:0-11353 GCA_033439905.1 Ceryle rudis
TTTAGGAGATATGCAGAAGGAATGTCCACTGAGACCTGTAACAACATCAGGAACACCTCCACCTGTTAGACCTCCATCCCTCTCGCACCCACAGCCTGCAGGGAAGAGTTGTGCCAAGGGCAGGTGTTGCTGTAGAGCTGAAGATTTTGTTGACTGCTGCTCTCGGTTCAAGCCACATCTTTTGTTTATAATGCGTGTTTACAGGCAGTGATTACACCATAGTGTGTCAACAGAGTCGGACGGAAGGGCCTCTGCTTCTTTGCAGATGGTGCGTTGGTGAACGAGCTGTACAGTTTGCTTCGTGACCAGGATCCAATTGTAGTCGTAAATTGTCTGAGGGCCTTAGAAGAGATCTTGAAGAAGGAGGGAGGAGTTGTCATCAACAAACCCATTGCCCACCATCTCCTCAACAGGTTTGCTTTCTTTGATATTAAGATGGGGCTGGAACCTTCATTCTTATTCTTGCCTGTTGTGCGCTGGCGGAGCGGGTAGTGCTGGGTTTCTGCCAGAACCTGAAGGGAAGAGTTGGGCACCCAGTGTTGGAGGTGCCCACCAAGGAGAAACTGAGTTACTTTTATGCTGAGATCCTAAGAGAAGTCTGAGGTGCCCGGTTCTTCTGAGGAGCCTGTGCTTCAGCTAGTGCTTTTTTTTGGAGTTGTAGGTTAATGTGATGAGGTTTTGGGGGCTTTTATGGTGACAGTACACATGATACATTTGTGGAACGGGTATTTTCTAATATATCTCTCCCAATCCATTGAAAGATCTATAACTTATCCATTGCTTGAAGAAATTTCTGCAGGATCTGCCAAAAGGGGGGCGTTGCTCTGCCCTGGGTTCTTGTCAATGTTGCTGTCTGGCTTAGAGCACCAGCAAAAGTGCACGTGGCTGATGCTGAGTTAAGCCCGTGCGCATCAACTGGTCAATTCTCCTGAGATAAAATTGTGGTGTCTGCTTCTGAAGCACGGCGTTTGGTTTGGAGCAGAGACCGTAAGAAACTCGGAGGCTAAGGCGTCCGCTCTGCCCAGCGCAGCCCTTCGTGCGGTTCTTGACTCCTGCAGACGGCATTTGTTCTCTCGGCAGGATGGCTGATCTGGATCAGTGGGGACAGAGTGAGGTGCTTACGTTCCTGCTGCGTTACAAACCCCGTAGGGAGGAGGAGCTCTTCGACATACTCAATTTGCTGGATGGCTATCTCAAAAGCAGCAGCCCCAGCGTCGTGATGGCAGCCACCAAGCTTTTCCTGGTGCTGGCCAGGGACTACCCCCACGTGCAAGCAGATGTTTTGGTGAGGGTGAAGGGACCGCTGCTGTCTGCCTGCACCTCGGAGAGCAGGGAGCTCTGCTTCACCGCGCTGTGCCACGTGCGTCAGATCCTTGGTAGCCTTCCTGGCCATTTTAGCAGCCACTACAAAAAGTTCTTTTGTTCGTATTCAGAGCCCCACTACATCAAGTGTCAGAAGATGGAGGTGTTGTGCGAGCTGGTGAATGATGAAAATGTACAGCAGGTGCTGGAGGAGCTGAAGGGCTATTGCACCGACGTGTCAGTAGAGCTTGCCCAAGGGGCCATCTTCGCCATAGGTAAGAGCTGGGTCTTGCCTGGGCAGCAGCTGCAGCCCTAGACCTTTGAGGTGGGCCCTTCTCAGCTGGAGGTATCTGGGCAAAAGCCAAATAACTGACCTGTGCCGAAGCGGTACAGCCGTCCGTGGGGCAGCCTCCCCAGGGGAGTTGAGTGTGACTGTGCTTCCCAACCACGATGGGGCTAATCTTTCAGAAGTGCCGTCATTGAACTGTTTCAGGTTCCACAGGGTCCTGGAATCTTGTTCAGATGTCTGTGCTCCGATAAGAGGCTTTAAATTAACTGTCATTTCATCTTACTAATGAGCCTTACAGCGTTGAATGAAACTGTGCAGTGGGTGGAGGAGCTGCTCCAATACCTGCTTGTTCTTAAGAGTTGTGATGGGGGCAAAGTTAAGGTGACTTGGGGCACTGAAGTGAGTTTCTGTGGTGATCCTAAGGAGAAAGCCAGGGATGCTAAAATGCCTTTCTTATGTGTTCTTCTGAGGCATGACTTTAGGAAAAGGAGGGTGTCCCTTGTGTGGAGAACAAGCTGGTTTGGCTACACTTTCAGAAACTGTAGTCAAAAAGGAAAAAGATAAAGACTTTCTTTAAAGTGAGTTTGTGATAAGTAGTTGAGCTCGTGGTTCCTACTTCACTTGATGAAAGATTGACTTTTCTGTCCTTTGGCATCTCTGGTACTTTCTCACCGTGTCCTTTGGCATCTCTGCAGGCAATATTGCTCGGACGTACACGGAGCAGTGCGTGGGGATTCTGACCGAGCTCCTGGGGCTTCAACAGGAACACATCACTTCAGGTAATCGTCTGCAGGTTGTTTGCTTGGCTTAGGCCCTCAGGAAGTGCCTTGCTGGGGTTTGGCCTCCCTAACTCAAGACACTCAAAGGCACTTAGCTTGTCATTTAGTTGGCATCTTCAGGTGGAAGTCTTCCTGGTGGAGCTGGGGGGTTTGTAGTGTGGCTGGACGCTGGACTTTTTCTTTCCTTAGGAAGTACTCTTTGTGGTGAAGGGGGAGATGGTCACAGCTGTGTTCACGGGGTGAGGTGGAGGCTCCTTTCTGGCTGCCACCTGCTGACCTGGGGAGAGACGGACTCAGCAGAGACATCTTAGTGACTGTTTGAGGGCCAAGATGATTAACAGATCTTTTCAATTTGTATGATTTCTGTTCCTCATGTAATAGTCTGATTCAGTTGTACCCAGGCTTCTCTTTTTCCTCTTCAGCCCTCAGGTCTAACTTGATATCATTGGTTTTTGTACCCTCCGTGCTAAATGGCCCTGGGAAAATCACACCCTTGCACTCAGCTGTTGGATTAGACCTCGGAAGCTGCTGGTGTTTTTGTAAGCGGGCAGCAGAACCTTTGAAAGGTTGACCTAAAGTTCATGAGACTTGTTTTGAGTTAGTGTTAGTTTTAATTTGTCATTCTAACCTTGTGTGTCTGAAGTATCATGAGTCAGTGTCCTTTTAAAGGCTGGGGAATGTCCAGAAGACAGATTACTTTCCATCAGCTAGAGGAACAATCTGAAGTTTCAGTGCTTTATTTTCGTCTTGGTGCAGCTTTGCTCTGACAAACGCAGTGTCATGGGACTTGGAAGAAGAGCATCTCAGATCATAGTCACAAGCAAGGCACTGACTTCCCTAGCTTAGATCTACAGGGTCTCTTGAGTGTTGTTGGTTTTTTTCCTAGTGGTTTTCTATCTCCCGGGGAATGCTGAGCAGTCTGTTTCGTTGCAGCGGTGGTACAGGTGTTTCGGGACCTGGTTTGGCTGTGTCCCCAGTGCACGGATGCCGTGTGTCGAGCACTGCCGGGCTGTGAGGACACCATCCAGGACAGCGAGGTAAGGTGGCTTTGCACCAGGGGTTGGCACTGTTGAGGATGGGTGGCCAGTGACTTGGGCTTTGGGTTGTGATTGGCGGGCAAGGATCAGGAATCTTCAGAAGACTTGTTCTCTCGTATCTGTTTGTTTCACGCCGACGCTGGCTGGCTGGTAACCGGCTCCTGTTGTTCTGGTGGTTCCTTCAGGGCAAGCAAGCATTGATCTGGCTCCTTGGCACACACGGTGAGAAAGTACCAAATGCCCCCTATGTTTTAGAGGACTTTGTGGAGAACATGAAATCAGAGATGTTCCCGGCAGTGAAGATGGAGCTTCTGACAGCACTGGTGCGACTCTTCCTCTCTCGTCCTGCTGAGTGTCAGGACATGCTGGGGAGACTGCTCTGTTACTGCATAGGTGGGTTCCCTTCATTCTCCTTCACTGAAGCTGTGATACAGGCTTTTGGGGACCAGATTTGGCTGTGTCCCTGGTGCGTGGGTGCTGTGTGTCCACATCCTAGCTGCAAGGAGACCGTTGAGGACGGCAGGGTGAGACGGCAGTGTGCCTTGGGCTGCTACGTGGCTCCTGGCTGGCGAGTCTAACCAGCTTACACCGTATCCTGGGAACCTGTTTCTAGCAGTTAAGGCTTAGTACTCGAGGGAAATCTGGATGATAGAATTATTCATAAATTATGTCCCTCTAATTCTCAGAGGAGGAGATGGATATGGCAGTAAGAGACCGTGGGTTGTTCTACTATCGCCTGTTGCAGTCCGGTGTGGAAGAAGTGAAACGAGTCCTGTGTAGCCCCAAATCTGACCCCTCTCTGGGGCTCCTGGAAGACCAAACGGAGCGACCTGTCAATACATGGGCTACAGAGTTTAATACTCTTGCACCAGTTTATGGCAGAGAACGCTGGGCACTCATCACTGCTCACCAGCCAGCAGAGCCCTCTTACACTGGTTCTCCTTGTACTGACTCCAGGAGCAGAGACACAGGTAACCCACCTTGCCTTCACCTGGCATCTCTTTCCCCTTGTCAGTAAATGTTCTCATGTGGGTTTCTTCGGAAGATCATCACAGTGCTTTGAGTGTTCTGACTATCTTGTGCAGTGCATGGCCGATCCCCTCGCTAGCACAGCGGGTGCTGCTGAAAGTGCTGTGATTCCAGCCTTCTTCATCTCATGGCTCCATAAGATGTTCTTCGTGAAATTGGGAGCTGCACTTCATATGCTGCATCTCACTCGTTTGTGGTTTCATTTCAGAGTCGCTGATTTCTGAAGGGAATAAAGACATCCTCAAGGTTCATCCAGATACAGGCAGCCTGACCTTAATTCCTGATGTTTACCTGACTGCGGAACAGTTTGAGAAGACCTGGCTGAGCTTGGACATGAGCTGCCAACTATCTCTGCCCTGGTGTGGGACTGTTCATCCGGATACCATACAGACAGCTCTTCACGTTGTCCACATCCAGACTATTGCTATGAGCAAAGCTGGTGTCGACCCGTGGAAAGCTTATCTCAGTGCTCAGGATGACACAGGTTGCCTTTTCCTAGCAGAGCTCTTGCTTGAGGCAGGGGGTTTGGAGATGCAGGTTTCGGTGAAGCAGAGCGAGGCGAAGCCAGAGGTGCTGCAGACTTTCATTTCGGCCTTAAGGACGGTCATGGGGGCAGTTGCTGGGCTGGGGTCCTGACTGGTCCCTGCTCCCAGTAGGATGCTTGCTCAGGGCCCAGGAAAAGTTTATTTCTCCAGCTCCATTTGCCATACCTGATGCTGGGGTTGCACTTTCAAGCGGCAGGAGGGTAGCAGCCCTTTCGCGGCCCTGGCAAGCGTGTGTGGCATGGGGGCAGCTGCAGCTGGTGAGTGGGGCAGGGTGATGGGTCTGCCCTCCCTCTGCCTGGGGACAGGACAAGGTAAATTTCATGAGCCTCCTGCTTCTGGCACGAGTCCCAGGAGTGGTGGCATCTACGGTGATTTGTCACAGGAGACTAATGTGACTGATGGAACCAGAAATGAGCAAAATTCAGGGATGTGTTTTGGAGAGGTTTGGGTTTTTTTGGTTTTTTTTGGGTTTTTTTTTGTTGTTGTGAGAACTGTAAATAATGCAAAACCAGTTCAGGGACTCCAGGGGGCTCTGCCACTTACCTCACGTTAGGAGGATCGGTGAAGTGTTTAGTTCTTGGCTTCCTTTACGCATGATTTAGTTTACGTGCAACAGATTTTGGTTGTGGCTTCATTTAGAGGTGAGAGGAGCTCTGCTGTGTCAGCAGTGGGTGGAGAGGGTGCATCGTGCTCACCAGAACAGGCACATTTCTTTTGTAAGAGAAAGAAGCATATTCTCTAGTGGAAATGTGTTCCCAGAAGCACAAATTACCCTCTCTGGAGTTCTCCCCTGAGGGTGCCTGTAAGAAAACTCAGGAGTGTTCAGGTTGTGTATGATGTGTTTGCTTGAGTTTGTGTGGTGTGAGTTTGTAGCCTGCATCACTTCAGCCCTCTCGGTGAGCTCTCCATCCTGGGTGCTCACACCGGAGTGGAAGAACTGCTGTTTAATTATTAACCTGTATGGAATATTAATATTTTTTTTCTGATACTGATTTTTACCGTTTGTTACTTGATAATAGGATGGGTGTTCGAGGGTTTGTTTTCTGTGTGGTACTTATTGCTGTGCAGTATTGGCATCCTGTCCCCACAACACCCCACGCGAGATGGTGCAGTGCTACGTGACTGAATTCTTACAGCTTTTAAGGTTATATTCTTCCCAGCCTCGGGTCTCACTCTGTGAAGAGCACGTCGACAGTGCTGCCTCCATCTGCTCTACGGGGAGCTGGGCTTTGTACAGTGTCCTGAAGAGATTCCGTGTTATAGCCATGCTGGACACAGTGGCAAAGCCCTAAGAAGGCTCCATGGCTTAAGGTTGAGGTACAGAGGTCACTGTAACTGGGCTTTATGGAGTGGCTTTGTTAACCCTATTCTGTAAGATTTCTTGCAGTTTCTAATATCTTTTAATGACTCTTGTACCTCTAAATTGCAGTATGCCTTCCGTGCACTTCCCCGAAACACTGCTGCCTCTGTTAAATAGCAGGGTTTAGATTTTATTTCTGATTTAACTAATAAAAATGTGAGTCATTCCTGGCTGGTTTTTTTTGCAGTACTTGTTCATTCAGCTCTGAAGTCTGTGGGGTGGAGTCATCCAGTCACCACTGTGGGTCTGGATGGAACTGCAGTTCTGCCTCTCGGGGTTTTTCTCTCTCAGCTTCCTCCAAACAAAGCTTTAAGGAGCAGTCATGCAAGAATTGATTTCAGGCTCGTGTGCCAAATGACTGTAAGGGGTGGGCTACCTGTGGGTGAATTCAATGGTAAACAAGAGCTTGGCTGTAGCAAGGCTCCTCTTAACAACTTCCAGTGTCTTTGTGCATGTGTTGTATTCCTCATCCTGTGCAGAGCTGCACTGGGATTATGTGGTTTGCAGAAAAAAAAGCAGTTGATTGCTTGCTGGCAAGCTGGTCACTGCTGGGGGTAGACCAGGTCTTTGTCTCTGGGGCTTGGGACTTCTAGCCTTTTATCCAGAGCCCTTTCCTGATCAATGGACAGGTCATCAGTCTTTGGTAACTTGTAAATGTCTATTTCAGTTGATTTGAACAGAAGTGACTTATTTTGAGACTAAACCCCACCCACAGTTTGAATGACTGCAGTTAGAGCAAATATTAGCATCTTGTACGATCCTGGGGAGGAGTCTGGGGTCATGCTCTTCGGAGAAGGAAGAACCTGTGCAACTCTTGGAAGAGGAAGGCAAAATCCAAGGGCAGAGCTCACCTGGAGCAGAGCAGCGGTGACGTCCCCACCCGCTCTGCAGCGAGGAGCCACGCTGCGATGGCCACCTTTGAGAAGCAGACGGCGTGTGTGGTGGAAGCCTTGCTCTCTGACCTCCTCGGCAAAGATGAGAGCAACTGCCGGAACCTGGAGACAGACTCAGGTGATGGGGCCTCTTGGGGAGGAGGTATGTTTGCTGCAGGTGACAGAGGGGCATTTACACTGAGCACATAAAGGATGCAGGTTGTAGCTTGGGGTTGCTGACTCACTTAAAACACAGGCTTGTGATGGCTTCCAAGTTCTCTGTGTTTTGGAGGAGAAGTCAGAGCGAGATGAAGTGGTTTGAAGGCCAGGCAGCCCCCAGCAGCAGTCCCCTGGCAGGGCTGGCCATGGGGGCTGGGAAGGAAGGGTAGCTGCTCTCCACCCCCTGGGGCTGCGAGTGCTTGGGCAGTGCTGGAAGGGAAGGTGTTCCTGGCTCCTTGGGTCTGCAGGTCCCAATTTGCTCCAAGCCAACTGTGTGGGACAAGTTTTAACTGTCACTATTAAAAAGAAAGCTCATACTGCTTATCAGATAAAGACAGTTGCTTTAACACGCGAGACGGAACGTGGTCTTTGCTCCCCAAACTCCTGATACCATTTGAGCTATGTTTTGCTGGGCAACACTGAAGAAACCCAGAATTTCACCTGTATTCCTGTCGCTTTTCCCATTATTTTCTTGGCAACAAACTAGTTAAAACATCCCAAGAGACTCTGGGATCTTGCTGACACCAGATAGAAAGCAAAGTCCATTTCTCTAAAGCTTCATGGAAGTTTCTCATTCTGCCTAAAGACAAAGACTGTCAGCCTATTGCTCGTTTCCCTCTCCTGGATTTGAGGTTTGTGCCTCTGCCTCCGCTGCCCTGGGTGCTGTGGAACTGCCTGGAGCCCCGGGGGTCACAGGCACCTGAAGGGACGAGCTGAGCTGGAATTGGCAGCTGGATGAGGGAAGGGATCAGATCAGGAAGCAATGCCTCCAGATAAAGTTGCCTGACGCTCTGTGTCGAAAGATCCTGCTTTCGGTTCCTTATGGCTTCGTCAAATGCGGATGTGATTCTGCTGAAACTTCGAGTAGCTCCTTCTGGCTGAACCTTGTTTTGATAATATTCAGTAAAGGAGAAAAAAAAAAAAAAAAGCAGCACCACTGTTGCTTTTCCCCTCAGTGTGCTTTAAGGGAAAAATGCTTTAACTCAGGCTCTCCCCGCTACCCACGCTCCCTTCTAGCTGAGAAGTTCTAATGGCTTTATATACTTGAAGTTTGTGACGTTGCCTTTTCCCCCTTGGTGAGAACCTTCCCAAATTTGGGTAGCTAGGAGACTTTGAAGCGCTGCGATTTGCACTCGCTCAGAAGAGACCTTGAGTATAGTATCTAAAGCCTCCAAAGGCTGCATGTGATGACCTGCAGCCTCCAAGTGCCGGGGGAGTGCTGCCATCCAATCCATGCTGCTGTGGATGCAGTCAGAAGAGAGAGGAGCTGTTTTTCAGCTCCTCTGACCTTCCTTGCTTGCTTCTGGCAGCCTGGGAGGAAGGAGCTGCTGGCACTTGGAGGGGTAAAAGAGGGGTCTCAGGGATGCCCTTGGAGAAACAGGAGTGGGGATGAATGGAGACTGTAGCACAAAGCAACTGAGGTGGGAGGGAAGAAACCTGGGCAAACCCATTGTGCAGAGCTCCTTGGTCCCAGTAAATCAATCGATATTTGAATGGCTGTGTGACATTTCTTAGGGACTTTGGCTGTGCCTTTCCTCATGTGGCTTGTCAGAGGTCTCCCCCAAGTGCTGGCGGCAGCAACTGCCGCGGGGCACGTTGAAAGCAGCATTCTGGACTCCGTAGGCAGCTGGAGGAGCTGGGCTGTGCTTCTCCATCTTTCATGCACTTTGTTGAACCTCTCACCCCTCTCTCACTGCTCCAGAGTCCATGAGGTCTGCAGTGGAGCTTCCCACCACGTTTGACCCAGCTGTGATCGCCAGTCGCCTGCGGCGGATAGGGGACCAGTGCAACCTGGACTTTGAAAAGGTTACCTCGGAGGCCCTTGCTGAAGTGCTCAAGGGAAAGGTAAAGTGCATCTCGTCCTGCCTGGCTTGGCCAGCTCCATGACTGTGTTGGAGGACAGGAAAAACCTGGGGAGCAGCACAGCTCATGCTGCAGGGGTCAGGGGGCCAGAGGAGAAGGGGCATGACAGCCCCCAGCCCCCCCTCGTGCCTCGGTCGTGGGTGGTGTGTGAGCCCCCAGCGCAGCAGCCGGACAAGGCACAGCGGGAGCTGCCCATTCTCCTCCTCCCTTCCAAAGAAGAGAGTCATGGGTAGAATAGCAAATACAGGACTTGAACTGAACGTTGGATTTTTGAGCCAAGACTTGCTTATCACACCATCATTTAAAAGAAGCTCAAACTGCTCTCTCCACACTTGCAGGTGGAGAAGTTTGGGGCTGCTGTGGACTCTCTCATCAAGGGATGGAGTGACCAGAACCCCGAGCTGGTCTATGAGAGAGCTTTTCTCTCTGTTTCTGTGAAATTGGCAATGTATCTTATTAAGCAAGTCCCAGCAACGAAGTGTTCCAAACAACTCACAGAAGTGATTAATGGAAATTCTCAAGTGAGAAGGTACATCGAGGACCATGGCGGATGGGTAAGGATCTGAGGTGGTGGTGATGCTAGCCTTGGCATTTTTGGCTCTTCCTTTGTGTCCCTCACCTCTCCCACCTGCCTTGCTCTCCTCGCCACGGGTGCCCAGCGTGTCCCCCCAGACATGTGCACCAGCTAACCCTGGTACGGCTGTGGGAGCCTTACTGGAGTCAGCATCAAACTTCCCACCTGCTTCTCTGTCTCAGGGTTTAATTCCTTATCTCAGTATCTTGGGAGCTCAGGTTGCTCCCTCAGATGAGAATCAAAATAACAAAGGATGGGCTGTATAAAAAGCACCATCCCGCTCCTGCAGCTTTACAGACCCCACTTGGTGCTTTCTACCAGGGGAAGGGACAAAACTGGTCCAGGAAAGGGTCACAGCAGGAGCAGGGTCGCTCATCCCTCCATCCTGCATCCTTCTCTCCCTGCCGGTTCCTTTAAAGCTGCCTTGAATTCTTTTCCTAAACCACACGAGTGAGGGTTGGTTGGTTTGTTTGTTTGTTTTCAGGAGAACTTGGACAACTGAGAGAACGGGCTGTACTACCTTCCTGAAGGTGAAGCTGGGCTTTTCAGGGATCTAACTGGGAGAAATGCTGTAGGCAGGATGCTGCACATAAGAAATTTGTGAGAGACTCTGTGATGCTACAAGCAAAAATTAATAAACATTTGGTTTTATTAACTTGTTTTCCTTGTACTTCTCTTAAATTTAGCCATAAAAAGTGGGCTCTGCCCTATTCAGGGTTTCTAGGTTAGTGCTTAGTGCCTCAGCAGACTCATCAAGTGAATATTTGTTTTAAAACATGTTTCCATCAGTTATTTTAAAGATCCCTCTGTTCATTCCAGGTGAGTCAAGGGCTTATTTTAGCAAAATTAGCATCTGACATTATTTTAAACTGAGTGGTGGCTCTCGCAGAGTGATCAGCAGCCCTTCGCCTTTTAGCAACTGGATACAGAAATCTCACAGCTCTTCTGCACCTAATCTGCAATAAACGGCAGAAAGGGAACACATTTAGTGGGTGCTGTGAGTGATAAGTGTTAAGTGTAGTGACTCCTGAGAGTGAGTGAGGTGAATTAGGCTGGCATCATTAATTTGATTTCTGTAGTCGAATGGAGTTGGATTATGTGACTCTCTCTTCTGGCACAAGCTACCAGCTGTGGAGGATCGTGGCTGGAGTGTTCACCCAAAGCATGCTGATGAGTTTTCTCTGTTCAGAAGTAGTTGTGCAGTTGAGGAGAGCCAGTCTCAGGTGCTCAGCATCTGCCTGAAGTATTCTTTCAAAACATTTCACAGTTAACGTGGCAAACAGGCTAAGTTAGTGTGAGAGGGAACTGTGGATTTCACATGTGGTTTCAGGGACTCTTCTGGTCACAGCACATTCCAAGTCTGCAGCCTTGTCCCTGGTGCCTGGCAGTGACACGCAGCCCCTGGGCACACAGGGCTCAGCTGCAGCCCCCCCATGCCCACCCCTCTGGACCGTGCTGCTGGTGACAGCCGGACGTGGTGCTCA
>JAAGNO010024586.1:0-23985 GCA_033439905.1 Ceryle rudis
CGGCCGGGCCGCTTTATTTCCATCCAAGCGTGACACGAAACGCGTTTTATCCTCATTTTCTAGACCAAGGCGTTCCGAAAATGAACGCGGTCAGAGGGCTTGTTGCTCCAGGCTATGCCCTAGTACTAAGAGCAAAAATTACATCCCTCCTATTACTCCTTCTTACCAGAAAAAAAAAAAAAAGTAAAATAGAAATATCGGGAGTCGAAAACCCAAAAGATGCATTTCCCCGGGTTGTTGCAGCACGGAGGAGCGTGTCAAAGTTTTACCAACCCATCTTTGACTAGCCTAATTAATAGGGAATCAATCCATCTTTGACTAACGACTGAGTAATGAGTCCATCTTTAACCAGCCTAACTAACGAGCAATCAAGAGCCATACGTTGCTGCGGTTGCCGCAGGCATGAGAGCTCTCCAAAATGTCACCCCTGTGCTTACCCAAAAACCAAGAGAACTCCAGGAGCCAGAGGACCTGCTCGCCAGCTCAGCACCACAGGCAGGTCCCTACTGTCCCAAACTGAAGCGGCGTTCAGGCCCACATCTCCCGTGAATGAGTATTACCTCTTCCTAAAATAGCTGTCAGCACAATAGGACTGAGACTTTATTTACATCCCATTAGACTGATTAACATTTCCTAATGAAAACACATCTATAAAAGCTGACTTGATAATACTGATAGCAAGTGACAGCCTTTCCCCGCAGTCCAGCTGTACGAGGATTAATTTGTCATCTTCTGACTTTAATAGAGAATTTGTACTTCACAGCACCCTTTTTAGACACAGTTGTTCAATGCAGCATTAGAAATATTATTTGGATTTGGAAATAAACTATTTCCAGTAAATGTTTACATAATCATAAAAAACCCCAGTTTAATTTGCTAATAAAGCATCCAAACCCAAGAGCAGCAGCATGGCACCGGAGCTAAAGGTACAAATTGCGAGGCAGCTACAGGCATTACATACCTGTCACTCCTGCCTCAATATTCATCGGTTTATTGCTATTTTAGGCATATTTATTTCCAAATATGTGTTACAGCCATCCTAATAAGTAAAAATCTCCCAAATCAGCATTTGACAACTCATGTAACATAGTTATCCCGTACTGCGTGCAGACCAGAACTCTTCAGTTTTCACCTTCTCCCTTGTGTAGGACACATGCCAAAGTACTAAAAACCGAACGCCAACCCTACATAAAGCCCAACCAGTGCATTTTCCCTAAGACAGACATAGCAGCATGCTACCCGAGACAAGCTGCGTCAAAAATCTTCCACCAAGTGCATCTTCAGAGGATGGGATTTTTCCAACAGCACCTTGACAAGGAGGCTCTAAAACGTGACACTGGAGCAATGCCTGCCCAATAAGGTCCATCAGTAACACAGATACATACGTGTATATACACACACACGCACAAGAAATACAGTTCTACATTCTCCTAACTACTACACAAGTAGATTAGGCTGCAAGGCCTTAAGATTGGCTCAATTTCCCCCAAGCTAAGAATTTTTGAAGTTCTAATGCTAACTTGGCTAATCAGAAGGTTTTCAGCATTTACCAAAGGGAACTGCTAAGCTACAGGAACTGAATCAAAATGAAGAGTCAAACCCTTTTGTTTCACACAAGCTATATTTATGGTAAAATTTTATCCTCTAAATATTTGAACATTTGCTTCTCCTCTGTGACGTCAGGGAACTGGATAGCACACGGTTAAATGGGTCAAAGAAAAGCTGAACATAAAGCAGGAAAAGGCATGCAATTATGAATACATCATGAACAAAAATAAAAGCAATTCATATGCATTTATGGTACATCAGGCTAATTCAAGAAGGCTAAAATCATTAAAAAGGCATCCTGGGGCAGTACACAGTCATTACAATCTTACAATCCTGTGCTGACAAGAAATATTAAAATAATCATTTCCAATGTGATTGATAAGATCCATTCTGATAAGCAGGAAAAAACCTCCCTAATTCTTAATTGGGAAATCTGAAGCAAAATATATATTATTAGAATTTGATCTTATTTTTAAAACACAATTCTCCTATCTGACAATTCCCAATTCCAAGTATCAAAAGCTGAAAAAAAACCCCATTAAAAATTTATTTATTATTTTCCATCATTGGGGACGCCATTCAGCTAATCGAACCTGGAATTTATTTTTTATTTCAGCCTGAAATTCAGGGCCTGTCTGTGCACCTCTAACTTCAAGCAGCATCAGAGATTAGATCCAAGTGGGACAACTCTGAACGTCAAAACCTGCCCTCAAAAATTGTCAAAAATCCCACTTCACTTTAGAGTACAAACTTTTACACAAAATAGCTGATCGTTACATCACAGAATGCCTGAATATATATTGCTCTTAGGAAACTAAAAGCTCTATCATTGTATGGAAACAGTTGAATTTATAAATTATTCTTAGGGTATAGAAAAATGAGTGATTCATCATATGCACGTTTCTAAACACTATGAACCACCATCCTGACAGCTGCTGTTTTCTAAACCAGAGTTTTCCACATCTTAAAACTTTCAAGAACAAGTTATGTAAAAAGACACAGATGTACATTAACTACACACCAGCTTTCAGGTGAAGTTTCTGCAGATGAAACAGAAATAGTGTTGTAAAGCACAGTTTGTACCACTGAAGTACGAACCCACTCTGTTACAAACCATAGCAAGCTTATCAACTGCAATGAACCGTCATAAACAATGCATTTGGATTTAGCTAAAGAATAAAGTACCATTTTAATCATCATCATAATAATAATCATACAAGTTAAATTATTCTACCACTCAACTGGGAGGAAAATGGGAAGTGAGTTATAACAGAGAAAAGGCATAATAGATTGGGTCACTAGCAGAGTGCAGTGGATGCTGGCAGGGGAAAAATTAGTTTAATTTGTAATGTGTGTGTGCAATGAAGGAAGAAAAAGACCCTTCAATGCCACTTCCAATTTCTTCCTTCAAAAGGTAGGTCTACATCGTATCAAGGCAGAAAATAGAGACAAGAAACAGAGTTCTAGAAAAAGCTCAAACCAGCACCTTTCGTAAAAAAACCTAACGATTGGCGCATTAAATAAAAGTCTGTGATAACTCAGACCAGTAACAGGGGTCTGGACAATGGAAGTTTACAGACAGTTCCAGGTTTACCAACTCACTAGCAATTCAAAGTTCCTGAGAAACAGAAAGGGGAGAGGAAGAACAGGGTGCATTTGGACCAGAAATTATGGCTGTAAATCCCAGCTGATGCAAACCACTGTAGAGTGTTTGACTTGATAAAACAGGAGTCCTTGCAGGCAAAATGAGAGCACCAGCACTAAGGTGACTATACCAAACCCAATCTCACCCACTGCATCTGTGCCAGTACCCACAAATAAAAGAAACAAAACCAAAACAACAACAAACAAACCCCATACATAGATAGCAAAGTCTAGAAACAATTTCAACACACAGAAAGGAAAAACTTTCCTGCAAGGGTGCCAGAGCCTGGCCCAGGCTGCCCAGAGAGACTGTGGAGTCTCCTTCTCTGTTGAGATTCCAAACCTGCCTGAACAATGCGATCGTGGGCACCCTGCTCTGGGTGACCCTGCTGGAGCAGGGGGATTGAACGAGATGATCTCCAGAGGTCCCTTCCAATCCCCACCATGCTGTGTGACCATTCTGTGAAAGAAGTCTTAACAGATACAGTAGCTAGCTCCACGTCTTCCATACAGCTACTAATTTGGCAGTTATTTTTCCTCAGGTACACACAAAAAGAAAACCTGCCTTATCCATTCATCTATTAATGAAATGCAATAATTGGCCTGTATCCCTTTCAAGTTTGCTGAAAAATGCAGTTAATTTATGAAGGCTGCTGGCACTGTCTCAGGGTTCCCTCAAAATATTAAGAAATGGTTAAGAGCATAGCATGTGAAAAACTCTACTTAGCCCACAGTTGATGTGCCAGCAATGGCAAGTCACAAGCCATTGTGGGCAATTTTAGTGCATTACATCAGGGGTGGTTATATATGTTTTACATTCCATGCCAATCAACTTAAAAGAAGCTGGGACAGGACTTGAGAGTTCTTTCATGGAAGACATTTTTTCCTCACATCCAACCTAAACCTCTACTGGCACCACTTGAGGCCATTTCCTCTTGTCCTGTCAGTTGTTCCTTGGGAGAAGAGACTGACCCCACCTGGCCCAAACCTCTTTTGAAGCTAGAAAATTAGAACTGTTTTCTCCAAACTTCTGCACTTCTACGTCTTGCCTTCCAAAGATTTGCATACAGACTATACGAGCCCTCTGAAGATGCTACACCAAACCTGAACTTCCCCAGAGTTGCGCAAAACGAGTGTAATTTAACCATACTAACGACTTGCAGCATTCATTCACACCCCCTCTTTTAATGGGCTTAAGAAGTTGCTTTGTTTCCCTCTGAAATAAACAGCAAAAATTATCAGGAATTGGATTTGGTCCCAGACATGTCTGGCAACTGTAACACATTTATACAGAGACATTCCTAATCCTATTAGTTGGCAAATAGGAAGTAGTTGGTTGACTGCCACGTAGGTAAAACAAAACCTTGATATTTTTTAAACACACGATCCTTGTCAGTTCCTTCTACTTACTACTGAAATTTAGCAGACACAAATAAGCTCCCTGGAAGCTTACAAGTTTATCACGCTAGCTTTGTGCCAAGACACTTCTCTCTCAAAAGGTCCCTGCAAAAAAAAAATAAAATAAAATAAAAAATAAAAAGACTGTACAAATATCCACACACACCATGACTTGGAATATATAATTAAAAATCTATAGCTAGCACTCAAAAATAAAAGTGCTAACAAAAAAAACCTAATGGTTCTTTGAAACTCATATTCAAAATAGAAAATGTAGGCAGTAAAAAATAGTCATTTCTGCAACAAGATCAAGCAAAAACAATGAGGAAAGAACAAAGATCCAGCTTCAAGTGCTCTTCTCTGAAATCCTACCAACCGGATTGGTGAAACACCCTTATTTGGAATTAATCCTACTGCTGTGCAAGTCAGTATTTTCAGTGTATGCATATATATTTTTTTTTCAGTATTTTAAACTGTGAATGTTTTGCTGGGTTTTTTTCCATTTAAAATTAGAATGTTTTGCTATCTTTAATTTTAGCTGCCTTTGGACACCTCCGATAGGTACTGATGTGACACTGTCTCACACAACCACAGACAGCACGGGTCTTTGCAATGAAAAGGTGGCAATAAAAGAAAATCCAGAACTGAGGAGCTCTGAGAAGCATTTTTAAGGTAATTAAAAAGGTTTTTAAGGTAATGAATTAAGAAGGTTTTTACAGGCAGAACAACTGCCGCGATGCAAGGACAACTTGTTCAGCCACTAGACAATCACGGTTAGAAAGGAAGACAGCAAAGCAAGCCCAGGACACCTGCCGGATTTCCACTAGAGGGAGCACAAAGCCCATCTCATACAGCACAGACCAAGTTCAGCGTTGCTTCTCCAGCCACAGCAGCTCTTCTAAGTGGGGTAACTTCGAAAATATTTACAGCTGGTCTAAAAGAACTTTTGTTATTCCTTTTTTTTTTTGGATGCACGATGATCCCAAATACGTCCTACAAGGCAAACCAGATCGTTCCTGCCAATTATGATTTAAATCACCCTTAAGCAGCCAACTTCATTTCTAAACCACTGAACAAGAATGTCAACGTCTTATCACTCCATGAATACCCTGAGTTACCTCTAATGATTCCCCTGATCCTGTAATTTCCTCAATTTATTCTTTCTCAAATGGGAGAAACAATGCTCAACTACTTCACACAAACAGCCTCTCAACGTCTCTATGAGCACTAAACCAAAACAAAGAAAACTTAGCTAAAATAAAAGCAAGTACCAATGAAAACTAAAAAAGACTAAATAATATAGCTGAAGATGCTAAAGACTAAGAGTGCCAGTAGAGGACACAACACCATGCACATGCCACGTTCAGTATAATGAAGCCTTTACTTCACTTAAGACAGTGTAACAAAATAAACCCCTAAAAAACCCCACTGGCTTTAAATGTCAATGAGCACTCACAGAAGCAGCAAGTACTTCAGCTATCAGGCATCAGTGGTTATTTTAAAAGCCAGGTACAGTATTCTGTGATATGCTGGATAAAAAAAGTAATTTTTACCGTCTTGGAAGACCCTCTCCACGTTGAGTCCGTAAGTAGCACAGGTTTCGTAGTAAGTGCATCTCTTGAGATCATTTGATAACTTCCTTGCTCTGGCATCGTCTATGACACGTGGATTACTGGAACTTATAGCATCTACAAGCAACAGCAAGGAAAAAAAATGTATTAAAATATAATCTGAAAATAACGTCTTACACTTATCAGTGCCCAAGCAGTGAATTTAAGTACAAACCATGAGACACTCAGAATTTTTAGGGAACACCTGGGTTGTGCATCACTCGAATTTAATACCTTGTTGCTAAAACCATCGGCACACTGATTGATTCTAAAAACCAGGAAAAAAAAAAACAATGCTTTTTGGTTACCTTAAAAATATACTTCGGTCATTAGCTGCAAAATGTACGCAGTGGCATGAAAAAACATGAGCTCTGATGTAATAATTACCTTGAAAAACAAGTGGCTGATGACTATAAACAGGTCAAATAATTTTTAGGTTTCCTAGAAATACTAGCACTGGCTTATGAGTAACCTTCACCCAGAGTGCAAAGCACAAAACAAGATGTGTTTGTGAGGACATTTTCAGTAGAGAAGTAATGAGATAAGGGGAGAAATAAATACCAGGTATTACCGCAGCACTTGGGGAGAATGTCATATTTGCACATGGAATGCTTTTCAAAAACCCAAGCTAGCCAATGCTAAGACAGCTGCGGGGGGAAAATCACGATGGCAGATAGAGAACAAATCTGTACAGCATTACAATTATCATTTGCTAAAAATCGAGAGTCCAGCTCTTCCCTCAGTTCCTTGTGTGGGGGTTTTTTGGGGGTCCTTCCCATTTCTGGGGCTAGTTCCCTCTGCCTTTTGCTCAGGCACAGAGTGCCAGGCTGGGCTGGAAGCAAAGCCCTCTGCTGAACTCCAGCCCTGAACCAGGTCAAGGCAGACACTTGGCAGTTTAACATGAAACGGAGATTTTTCAGCTATCCACAGGTTGCATTGTTGACTTGGCTTTCGAGTCACACCCGGGAGTGGATCCAGGACACTCAATGACTCGAGTCTCAAACCTTGATGTAAAAGGACCCACAAAAAAATGTGAGAACATACTGAAGAGCCCACAAAAATATTTTTCTAAACAAGTATCTCTGCAAGAGCTAATTTCCACATGTGCTTTTTTAACTGCAATTTTTAGAGCTCATCTGCAGGAGCTGAAATAAAACTTTACACCGGGGGGAGGAAGAAAAAAATTCTGCTAATCTATGAAGAAGATTTTTCATCACTACTCTTGCAGCAACAAATTCTACAAAGTTTATATAGTTTGACTATTTTTAAAGTGATAATGCTGTGAAATCTTAAAAAGCATTTTAACAGTGTTATCAATAAGCTGTGACAAAACAAGTTGTAAGGGAAGAAAACAGTACAAACTATTCTACAAAACTCTGCAGCTACCACCCAGTCACTGCAACAGGCACCGAGTTCAGGAAGTTTTCCTAAAAACCTGCTACTTCCTGTGGTAGCAAAATTATTTCTATTCTCAGGAAAAAAGTGCATCACTTCAAGGTGAGCATGAAGTCAGTGACTATTGCAATGCTGCATTTGAGGCTCAGCTCAGCATGTGACAGGACCACATCTCAACTGATGCTATCGCCACCTTCTCACAAGATCCAAATGAAAAAAATCAGACTGGTTACTTGGGAAGCTACTGGCAGATTACTTTTTTTTTCTCATCAGCAGAGGGCGCTGGAAACATTTAACCAGAACAGAAACGATAAACAACATCATGACCTCAAGAAATTTAATTTCTGAAGTGAATTCAGTGCTCCAGCCTGGCCCACCACATAACAATGAGTCAAAGGAGGGGGTCTGGAAGCATCAGGCAAGTGCTAATGTTTTAGGAGAGATTTAATTTCACATAAACTTCTCATTTCAAAAATACTGGTCAAAATCAACAAGCTGGATGTCAAACAAGCGTTATTTCAAATATATTTTTAATAGGTATATTTATCCTTTCACTTCACAGGTTGACAGCCTATGTAGCCAAAAAGGGGTATTTTTCTTCTGATGCTTACTCCCAGAATTATTAGTGCTTCCATCTTTAGCCACACTTTAACAAAACCCCCTTTGCATCAGCGCTGAAACACAAAAGGAAATTTGAAAAACCAAATTCCTTTCTGGTAGTGATGGGAATGAGATTGAAAACCATATCTCAAAGCATCAGAAGTGCAGAAAAAAAAAGCGCTCCAGAGAAACATTTCCTCCCTCTCCTTTTTCGACTGCAGTTTTCAGCTGACGATGTGGCCCTTCAAAGCAGGTCACTTCTGCTTTTCGGATGTAGTTTCTGCTACCCTAGGACTTTCTGTGTACCTACTTCCCTTTTCATTTGTTGTCATCTGTTTCCACCCCACAGCCCGGTTGTGATTCCTCCGTCTCCACTGGCCACACTTCCCCATCACGTGGCAGCACTGGTGGCACAGCTCTGCAGAGGGGCAGGGAAAGTGAACTGCTCTCTGAGACCAAGACTGACCAAAAAATAGGCTGAAACAGGAATGAAAAGCTTCAGCATCATCAGTCCTTGCAATGCCACAGTGCTGTAGCAAGGGAGCTGAGGAAGTCCAAACAGCAGACCACCACCCTGCTGATTAACCAGTGGTTTATCCACGAGCTCTCATCATCAGATGAGTGGCAATGATGATGCCAGAGAGGGAAAAAAGACAGGTTCTGCCAGCTTGTCACAGTCTGTATGGTCACAAAAATACACTTGTAAATTGAGACTGCACTTACCCTGGGTTCCCACTAGTACCATTGGAATTTCACTAGTGTTCCGATAGTTAGCCATACGGCTGTAGTAGTGGTAAACAGTCTGGAAGCTAATTTCATCTTCCAAGCTGAAGACAAATATAACAGCATCCACCCACATGGCAAACTACGGAATAGAAAGGGAAAAGGCATGCAATGAGAAAAAGCAATAAAAACGGGGGGGAAAAAAAAAAAAAAAAAAAGAGGCATTCTTACCTTACATGGAGAGACATACAGATCAGAGAAACTTAGTGACAACCACCAAGGCCTTAGAAGTGGTTTCTAAAATGATGCATCTCATCACTCTGCAAGTGATGCATGATGCAGATCACTCCATCTTAACATTCTGGAGCAGATTGAGAGAAGGGCATCAAAGCTGGTGAAGGGTCTAGAGCCCAGGTCTTGTGAGGAGCAGCTGAGGGACCTGGGGTTGTTCAGCCTGGAGAAAAGGAGGCTCACAAAGACCTTCCTGCTCTCTCTCACTCCCTGAAAGGAGGTTGGAGCCAGGTGGGGGTTGGTCTCTTCTCCCAAGGAACAAGTAATAGGACAAGAGGAAACGGCTTCAAGTTAACACCAGGGGAGGTTTAGGTTGGACATGAGGAACAATTTCTTCCCAAAAAGGATTGTTAAGTCCTGGCCCAGGCTGCCCAGGGCAGTGCTGGAGTGCCCCTCCCTGGAGGGGTTTCAAAGCTGTGGAGATGTGGTGCTGAGGGACATGGTTTAGCAGTGGAGTGGGTAGAGTTACGTTTATGGTTGATGGTCTTAAAGGTCTTTTCCAACCTAAATGATTCTATTATTCTATGTAATGGGGAACTGAGACACACAGGTTTTTTCTCCACACTCACAACCACCTCTCTTCTTCATTTGTATATGATATTATAAAAACAACCTCTATCAGCGCACATTGGTTTTGATTCACAGAAAAAGAAAACATCACCACCTCAGATTCCTGCATTTGTGAATTACAAATGAAAACCACTTATCTCTAGGCAGTCAAGTGCCCTACTTGAGTGTTATTTGCCCACCCTGTGCTCTACATGCAGGCATGCATGCCGATGTTCCAGTTATTGCCAGGACAAGTGTTACAGTTTGTCTCATTCAGCTTTCAGTGTGAAATCAAACTACTCTCTCTCGGCCTCAGTGATCTGCTACAAGACATGCATATACACAGGCCAAGGAAAGGTGATGCTTCAGCGACCATGCAAGTGAAAATGTTTTAGCTCACAAGTGCAATAAGACTGTTTAAGCACATTTAGCGTAACAGTCAATGTATACAGGACATCAAAAGTCTTAAGTTAAGCTTACCTCACTGCCTTTATTTTTTCCTAAGTGACTCCATTCCTACCCAGATTTAGACCAATGAAAACAAGTTTCAGCCACTGGGTATTTATGCTTTTCATTAAATTACTGCTATGATATGCCAGGTAGGTTGGGGACACACTGAACACACCAAGAGATGCAAGGAGGCTCCTTTGGGAAACAGCTGTACACGTTTTGCTGAGTATTACACCACCAGCCTAGGTTTGTCAGCACTTACTTCAGCACTACCAACTCCCGTGGTTTTGTTTCTGCTCTTTCAGGATAGAAACTGCTTCACTCGCTAGTTTTAGATTCACACAGTCTCAGCTTTTGGGGAGGTGTCCCAAGCTGGCATATGCAAAGGGAAGGAGGAAAAAAAGAGCCAACAGCACAAATCTGGAAAGCTCTTTACATACCCTAAGCTGCTGAGCTCATTAAATTTTCCTTTTTCAGTATCAGGAGCTAGCAGGACTTCTCACATATTTTTCACATGGCAAATCAGCTGATAATTTAAGTTAATATGCATATTCATGACTGTGTTATACTTGAAACCAAACACTGGCTCATCTCTTACAGTTAATGGTGTAAAAAAAGCCAAAAATACTTTGACTTTTTCGAGACAGTCAGGAGGACGGCCTCCTGCGATGGTAACAACAGGACTGCTTACAGACAGCATAGTTACTGCCAGAATAAGGGTCAACTACCACGCTATGAAACCAAAGGATCCAGAGACGGCATCATTCCCGTGGTCTTGGTTTTGGGTCTTATTATAAAATGGTTCTCACTGACTGGTCTCAGCAGCATCACGCCAAGAACTTTTCCTTATAGCTTCAATGTCCTTAAAGCATCGAGTTTGAGAGCGAACAGGCTCTGTATATTTTCTTAATGTTTCATTAAATGTGCAGCAGCCGCCTGCTAGTGAAGATTATTTAAAAAATCCAGAGGGTTGTTCTTCCAGACACAAAATATTTCCCATATTTCCTGTAACTTCTCATTTCTTTTTCTTTTTTTTTTTTTGTATTAAAATAAGTTTAAGCTTTGTGGATACCAGACCTGTGATATTAAAAACCAAAGGAATTTTGGAAGACATGCACAAGGTCTGGAAACCCAGGATGCCTTATTGACATCCCACTGTGCAGGGAATGGCTTGAGATCGGTAGGTTATAGCTGATACAGAAATCCACCTGTGGACTGACTACTGTGATTGAGCAGATCTGTTAGTTCAAGGTAAGTCCAAACCAAACCAAATTCTATTAAAAAAAAAAAAGTTCCTATATTTTAAAAAACCCCAACATTCTACATGTCAAAAAATAGCACACGGCAGCTCGTTGTAGCTCAGTTGCTGTGTTAATCGGGTTTTACAATAGGAGGCCACTACATTTGTAACAGATCACAGCAAGAGTAAAATTAAACCTGGTGAGCAAAAGAGATGGTCAATATTCACAAATTGCAGCAGCCTCAGCTAGTGCTTCTCACCACCTCCTCCAGTCTATGAAATGAGCTTTAAAAAAAATAAATATATATTCTTTCATCTTTGAACAATTTTATGTTGGACAAGAGAGAGAGAGATCACAGATCCAGCAACTGAGTCTTCAGATGAGTTTGTTTTCCCTCCCTTCCTGCCAAGAAGAAGGGGACAGTAAACTGCAACCTGAGCTGCAGCCTTTGCACTGAAGCAGGGAACTCTCCCTGACCCAGAGCCAGGAAGACCACAGTCCAGCTCGTCACTTGCTGGAGACGTGATTCTATCCCAATTACCCATAAAAACATACTGTACTGTTGCAAAAAAGCAGAACCTTAAGGCTAAAATAACCAACTCCTTCTATATTACAAGCAAATAGTGGGAGACAAACACTTTTATTCCTATAGTATTCCATTTTCATTATACAGTTATAAACATTCATTAACCCAGATGTAAAGATTTTGATTCCAGAAATTAATAAACAGATTAAAGATTTCTAATAGCCAAGAAACTTGACATTATACAAAATTATATAAAAATCCAAGGGGAATTTACATGGAAGATACATCTTCTGAAAGGTGAAACAGCACTAACACCTTAAACCTTTCCATCCTCGCTATTTGCTGAAGAACGAACCTCAGCCACAATAATAATTATCACCCCCCAAATTTACCTAGCACAGATCAAAGGCGAAACACTGTGTCTGTTGCCAGTTAGCTCAAATGAACGCAGCAAAAACAATTCTTCGGGTAGAAAAATATTTAGATTTCTGTGTGTACCTTTACAACTCCAGTGTTTATGTTTTTCTGTAAGGGAATGTTCTCTGAGCACCGAGGCTGGGAAACTGTTGTGTGCTTCAGCCAAATTGCTCACAGCCTCATACAGAGCACTCCTTTTAGGTTTCTGCTCTCACACAGCTGCAGATGTGTCAGCGACACTAATTTTTTGTTTTGCTTTTAACTTCCTTCCAGGATGCCTCTCTCTTTCTCCATTTCCTCCACCTCCTTTCTCTTCTCCTTTATCCGGGCACCTTCCCCCATGCTCTAATCCTCCTGCAGCTCATGAGCAATAGTGAAGCATTGAAACCCAAGCTGCTGCTGCTGGCACCGCTCCCGTTCAGCTGTTTGGCGACAGCACAGCTCCTGCTGCTGGATTATCTTTTTTTTTTTTTTTTTTTTTTTGGAAGCTGATCCACCACTGAAGAGCCAAGCAAAGCAAGGCCAGTGGCAGCCAACATGCTGGAGGAACCTCTGTAGGGCCCAGGTAAGAAGTCGTGGAGGGGAGACAAGGAGGATGCCTGAAGACAAGAACACTGCCTGAAGCCAGGCTGGCAGAGTCTGGTGGGGATTGAAGCATCACGGAAGCAAAAGGCTTCGTTTCCTATCACTCAAAATATAGTAAGAGCAGTAAGCACACAAAACCACCAGTGTCTTCTCACAGGCAAATCCTGATGAGTTGCCTTCTATGAGACGAAGGAGGCAATACAGAAATCCAAGAAGTTGGTGGTGCTGAATTGGAACTCACGAAGTTGAGTCTGAAACAGCATTGGGAGCAAAACTTGGAAGCAACAGGGAGTGCAAAGATTTGTACACAGGTATGTGTGTGACTCTGCAGATGTTTTAACAATTTGGAGATTCTAACTCTGAAGAAATCTTAACAATATGCAATTCTGTGGTCATCGGAAGCATACTGATTTAGCATGGGGTCAGTCAGAAAGATGGGGACAGACTTTTTAGCAGGGCCTGTTGCAACAGGATCAGGGGTGATGGTTTTAAACTAAAAGGGGGGAGATTTAGACTAGAAAGAAGAAATTGGTGACACTGAAGGTAGGGAGATACTGGCCCTGACTGCTTAGAGAGTTGGTTCCTATCCCTGGAACCATACCAGGTGAGGTTGGACAGGGCTCTGCGCAACCTGCTCTAGTTGCAGATGTCCCTGCACCCTGCATGGGGGTTGTGCTAGTTGACCTTGAAAGGTCCCTTTCCTACCTAAATCGTTCCATGATTCTTTAAGTTAGTCATATATCTTTATTATAGTTTCACAACATAATTGAAATCCCAAATATTTTCTAAACAAGAGTATTTTCCACCTGAGGGCAACATACAGATCTTCCCAGCAGAAAGATGAGCAGGACCCAGGAAAGAAGAAAACAAAGCCAGTTCTTTTAAAGGAAGTTGGTTTTTTTTAAAGGAGGAAAATGGTGATTTGAGGCTGGTAAAGCTCTCTAGATGCAATGCTCACCTGTGCCTCCGGAGGGCCCCCTTCATCTCTGATCAGCAGCAGATAGCTCTGTCCATCAACTACTATCTCCTTCTTGAATCTCCCACCTGTCACACAAAGTGACTCGTTACAGAACAGAAACGGTAGAAAGTACAAAACAGAAAAAGGCTTCACTTGTGGAAAAGCACTGTCCTTAATGTCTTTCGCAAGTTAATGAACTACTGGGAATAGAAGTTAAATTCGTATACAGACAAATTACTTAAAGTTAAATCACCTACTTTATGAATAAGGCTAATGTGGGGAAAAAAAGCCAACAACTGCTTTACAAACAACAACTCCCATGTTGGTCCTGATATGCACAATTAATTATGCCTTTGTTTTACGTAACAGTGAGAGAAGTATCTCTAAGAAAGGCAAACATGGGACAGCTGCCTACAAACAGTATCGTGGATTAGAACGACAATAAATTTCTTGTGCAAATTCGCATTTCCTCAAGAGAAGCCCAGTTCTTACAGCACACACGTAATGTTATGAAAATGGTACTTCTATATCCACAAACCACAGTTAGGGGAAAGTACTAGACACATGTTAGACAAAAAAACTACAATGGTGGTACCTCTGTAGAGATGTGCTAAACTAACAGAGAATGTTGTGCCACTTACTAGCAGGATGAATTAAAGGCCTGTTTTGGAGACCCAGATAAAATGAGTGGAGTTGGAGCCTCCAGACAAATTCTATTCCTGATCCTCTTATTTCAGGGAGCTGTAGAATCCTGAGTGCTTGTGAAGACCAAAGAGCTGGCACCAAATCTAAGAAACCAAACTGGGGGGTGTAGCTGCCTCAGTACCTTCCTTCTCCACTGGCCTCATGGGGACTTCAAGCATGACCCGAGGGCAGAACTGGGGTTGCTTGCCTTTGGGGTTCAGCATCTTTTGGGCATGCTGCTGTGTCTCATGACTGACTTCAGATAATGAAAAATCACATTTAGGGTTTCTAGTGTGACTGAGCCTAAGCCAGGATTAGCAGACTTGGCCTGCCTAAGCAGCTGGGTTGCATTCAGCTCCTCTACTGAAAGCAAAACCAGTCTTACCTCCTCACCTAAGCCAAAAAGGCCCCAAGGCCTCCATACTTAGCATTGCCCAGCTGCCTCACATCCCAGAAGCGTACCAGGCTAAGATAAAACAAATCTATTAACACACCCTAAAAAACCTATCAATTAATGCACTTTAAGTCCTGGCCCAGGCTGCCCAGAGAGGCTGTGGAGTCTCCTTCTCCGGAGAGATTCCAAACCCACCTAGACAATGCCATCCTGGGGCACCCTGCTCTGGGAGGCCCTGCTGGAGTTGCAGGGTTGGACGTGATGATCTCCAGAGGTCCCTTTCAAGCCCTGCCATGCTGGGATTCTTTCTTCACCCTATTTTTTTAAAACTGGAATTATCTCTATTTGAACCCTATATCCCAGCTACACATACTTCAAAACTTGCGGTAGTATCAAAACTGATGCATTTAAACATGTGATAGATAGGTGAGCCAACGACTCTGACTTGTTCTCCAAAGCAACTCCCTAAGCAAGTAAGTGAGCACATACAGGCTAACGCCAATCCTCAAAACATTTCCCCCAAAACTGCTTAGCCTTAGGGAGACAATAAACTGGCTCAGACCCACCACTCCCCCAGCCCAACCATCACAGCACCTCTCAAATACAGATCACTCAACAGTTCAGCACTATGCAATATTTCACCATGTTTAAACACATTTCATGTCTAATAAAACTCTTAAGAATAGGGGTGGGAGATATGGTGTGTGCATGTTTGTGCGTTTCTTGGTTTTGTGTTGGTTTGTTGTTTGTTTTTTTATAATTTTCTCTATAAACCTACCCTATTATGAGCACCTTTGCAGTAGCAAACATGCAACAACTAAGGCTGTCACATTTCTGGTTGTTTAATTGCACAGAAGGAGCAGAGGAGCTATGTGTAGATTTTCATTATCTTGCTCACAAACTGGATTTCAGTTTTGCCTTCAAGATCAAGTTGCAGATAAATATATATAATTAGTGAACTTAAAAATCAAACCCAAACATTAAACTTTTGAAGGAAACTAGCCTCAGCTCTCAAGAACTGCATTTCTATTAACCAGATCATTATTTCTATACATCGGCGATTAATTGTATACCCTCCACAGTGAAGTATTAAATAAGATGAATTACTTAATCTACAGCCCTCCAGAGACGGTCTTTATAGCTGTGAGTAACAATAGAAATGCAGTATATACGTGATCGAAGAGTGAAAGTTCCGCATAATTGCCATTTCCCATTTCCTTTTGTTAAGCACTGAAAGTTCACGCAGCTAATTATAAAATACCATGAACTGAACACATTGAAGAGCCAACTCATTATTCCCTCTTGTCAATAGGACGCCTTTCAAGTCTCACTCTATCTTCAAACAGTCCTCAGAGGCACAGAGAAGGTACAGAGAAGGTGAAATAAAACTCTTAAATAAAGTGGAGAAGACAAAAAAAAAAAAGAATATTAAAAAAAAATCCATGGATGTGTCATTACGATGTATATACACTGATCACAAACGTGAGTACTAAGAGCTTTATTCTTGAGAGCCCACTTCATGGTCACTAATGATTCTGTTTGAGGGAGTAGCTTGGAGAAGAATATTTAACAAATACAGCATAAAGTTACCCAAAAGCTCTCTTGCCACCTCAGTCCACACTAAGCCATCAGCTGCTATACCTGCTCCTCATTTTCCCCCCAAAACCACTGTGTGGAGCTCAGTACAATGACACTTGTATTTTTATTTCCAGTATTAAATTCAAATCCTGACATGCTGTACTGCTTCACCACACTCTGTCACGCTGCAGTCAACCAGCACACAGTTGATCCAAATCTCTTCAAGTGGCTTCTTCACCCTAAAAGCCAAGCGTGCTTGTTATCTAGAATATGCACTAGTTCCTTGAACATCCTCATGCATTCATTTATTTTTGTTTGGGTTTAGGTATTTCATGATAAACAGTTTAAATCCAGTAACTCCCCCCATCAAAATGTTTAAAAGAATGCCCTGTGTTTCCAATCTGTAATAAGCAGTTAAAAAGAAACCTGCAGATCCAGATATTTAACAGCAGACTCATGCTCATCCCCCACATAAGAATTAATTTAAGGAGATTTGAGCCCAAAGCAGGATGCTTCCCTATTAATGGATGTTTCCACACTATTGAAAAGCCCTTATCATCAGCCCATTATAAAACAGGTATGACACAGGACAGAGATTGAGAAAACCAACCTCAATATCACAAACAGAAGCATAAACGGTGAAGAACACACAGACTTCTGCCAGCATATGAAGGCAGGGCTATGTGGTCACCTTGCAGATACCTGCAGTCACAAGATTAAGGCAAACAATAGATGGATTCTGCCTTTGACTTGATGAGCCCTGACGTGACCCATCTCCGTGTCAGGCAAGTAAAAGCAGTGCAAGGGCTGTGATTTTGGGATGGCTTGGACAGCTCCACATTTTTTTTTTTTTTTTTTTTTAAATATATCTTTGGAGTTTGTAAAGCATCACAGGGTCACTGGGAAGGAGAAATTAGAGAGATCAGCCACTTTGAATATTGAACTACCGCAACCTTTCAAAGAAGGCACAAAATCCCCCATGGCTACAAAATTACACCGTATTTTTCTAAATATCTGTATATGTGATGGAGCCACAAGACATTGTCTAAGCTGACAGCAGTGAAAACAAAGAAACAACCTTCTTAATTTAAAGAAAGAGCTCAAAACCCACAGCGCTCGCCCCAAGGGAGTCAGCTAGCTTTGTTTCGCTCCCATCAGTATTATGACACATGGAGCTTTTTAATGAGGGAATTTCTCAACTCCCATAGGTACCTGCCAAAGGAGGCGACGGAAGAGAAAGGCTGGCAGCCCAGACCACAGCTCTGAAGGACAGAGTGATCTCTCTCGTGCTATGTCCTAACCTGCACGTCAAAGCACACACAGAGATGCTCGAGTGCAAGGCGTGCAGGCAACAGCTGAACGCCATTTACTTGCAGCCCCAATCCTGTCTCTACAGCCATATAAAAGACATGCCAGTGAATATCTAAATACACTCTACAGCCAAGCAGATGGAGCTGGAAACTGTTTTCATGAGATGTCAGAGCAATTTGATAAAAACAAATCACAGAAACTGTGTGGAAGCTTTAATTTGGGCGGGTTTCAGTAAGTGGTTTATTTATTTTCTCTAAAACTCTGTATTTATAAATCACTGCATTATTCCCAGTTTTTCAGGGCAAGAACATTATCACTTCACACAGACTCATTTTTAGACATGGACAAAATTTCACATAAGGCAGCAAATATTACTCCTGTGTACAAATCACTCACAATACCCACCAGAAGACACCGAATGGTGATTCTAACACAACCCGTAAAACCACCCAGTCTCATATGTGCATTAGGCCAAATTCCTACTATAAAATGCTCCAGATAAAACTATCGCTTTGATGAATATAAAGCTAAATAAATTCTGTGCGCCAGCGATTTATATCCACGACTAAAGACCCACTACAAGTCAGAATAGAAGGCCAAGGGAACCAACAAAAGCTTTCTTAATCTCATTTCTACGCGCGCCACCCTGCAAAGGTTGGTGCTTTCAATCAGCAGGAGTAAGAAACTGCCCTTCGGTAAAAATTGATACTAATTTTAAATACCGTGCACATTTGTGATCAAAAGTGTTCTATATTGCAGAAGCTTTATATTACACCAGGAATTCTATGGACGAAGGTTTTCACCCGGCGATGAAAGCCCTTCCTCAAGCCGATAGCTGTTTCATTGCGTAATTGCTCACCGAAGCAACTGCTGATTTTCATACTGTATCCCCAGGCTCAACTGCGCTCGCCAGGCTCTTTATTCAAGCAAATTGCCATGGGGGATGAAGTTATTTGGCCATATGAGAAAGATAAATTCGGGGGGCTGGCCACATGACAAACCCATGCGGCAGCTGAATGTCTACCACAGCCATGGGGGCAGGGCACGCAGGAAAGGAGAGGCAGAAGATAAAACCGAAGCAGCCATAAAAGCCTGTATTTTCTATTCCCAGTGATGTGTGTATTTTGACAGCAGTGGTCAGTTGTCTCACGAACACTGATTCTCTCTCTTTTCTATCTTAAGGAATAAAAAGAAAAGACAGTGCCAAGAACCTGCCTCCTCTTCAGGGAAACACGTTAAGAAGTCATTTACTCCCTCTATTCATATGTCCATCATTTCAGGACCAAACCTATGAAAATCATTGGTTAAACTCAGAAAAAAAGAAATGCTCACAAGATCTTCTGCAGCTAAGCAAAAGCTCCAAAGAATGACCACAACAGCCCAGCAAACCATTGCCAGTGTTGCAACTCAATGTTACCCCAAGTTTTTTATTTAATAAACTAGGCTTTCAATATTATTTTTCTCAATTTCCCAGTAAAGCATAATTTCACACAGGAAGCATTACAACTAATTTTTCACCAGTTCAAGTTGTGTTCAGTGCTTGATGGCAATTCATATTGGTATTAGCAGCAGAGAGGCCATCACAAACCATTATTCAGCCCCATGGAAAGTTTTCTTCTGGGTATTTCCTTAATGCAAGTATTGTGCTAGACCATACTTGAGAAATCAAATGCCGTTGGGAGCTGGGTTAAGTGTGTAACCACAGGAGTGCAAAGACTGGGGAACCATCACTCTCACACAAGATGATAGCTGTAAGCAGAGAACTGCACCAGCTTCCCAACAAAGTACCTGGGTTAAAACAAAAAACAACATATAAACCAAAAATACAACCTAGACCGAGCTGTTCAAAACCCACTATCTGCTTCTCACATTGTCCCAGGGATGGCACAGGTTGGACATGAGGAAAAATTACTTCCCTGAAAGGCTTATCAAGGCCTGGCCCAGGCCGCCCAGGGCAGTGGTGGAGTCCCCATCCCTGGAGGGGTTTCAAAGCTGTGGAGATGTGGTGCTGAGGGACAGGGTTTAGTGGTGACTTGATAATGTGCTGGGTTAATGGCTGGACTTGATGATCTTAAAGGTCTTTTCCAACCTAAGGGATTCTATGACTAGATGACCTGCATTTTCCCTGAAGTATCAAGCAACACTCAATTAAAGCAAGGTACACCCACAGGCACAAAACATGCATGATGTAATATTATTACATCATATGTAATACACATAATCTCATCGTTATGTAAAAACTGCCAATGCAGCACTAACATCACCTTGTAATTCCATGAATAGATGGTTGAGAGGCCTTTACAGATGGAACTTTAGCAGCAGCTGCAATGACATTTAACAACTCAATTATGAGCTATGCTCATTGATGTATTTGCAGCACTTCTGCAGAAGGCTGGATCTTATGGGTCCACAAAAGCCTGTGGTGATTTGAATGGAGATCAAGCATTCAGAAAAATACAGCTTACACTTCAAAAAAGCATTTACTACTCAAGTTGCATATAATCAGAGACCATAATTGCTGCATAGGTAGAAAACGATGTGGTGAGAGGGTTCATCTTGAGTAGTGAGGCAGTGATACTGAAATGACATTTCTCCAAAGGTATTGGTCTCATTTCCAAGTGGTATAAAAGCATTCAGCAGGTAGAGTAGTGCTGCCCTGAACTGCCTGCAACGGCAAATTAAGCCAATACGGGATAGGGTGACATCCTGCTGGAACCTGCTCCTGGCTCAACACCAGCCAGCTGGAATGAAACACCCAGCAGTTGCTTCCATTAACATTGTCTAAAGAAAACAAACAAACCAAAAAAACAGTTTGATGCTTCACAGAGCAGTCTGGAAAGAGCATTTATTTGAACCAACTACACGTTATTGCACACAAATGCAGTTATTAGGAATTCTGGTACAGGGAATAATTCCCCAGCACGTTTTCTGTAAGAACAACTTGGCAAAGGAAAAGGAGAAGCTGGAGGCACAGTAATCACCATCCAATGTTATACTTCAGACAGTAGAGGAAAAAAAATGATGGATTAGCCATCAAGATAAACAAGGGAAAAAAAGATCCATCCTCTGAGCAAATAAGTTTCCTTCACTACGTGGAGATAGGACTTGAAGAGGAGCAGTGTATGTTATGTTTTCACTATAAAGCTTCAGACAGTCAGTGGCATAGTATTTATAAGCCAATTTGAGAAGCCCCATCTTAATAAAATCCCTGTAATTTGAGTGCAGAAGTAGAGGTAAAGCCACACTTGGTACTCATCAAATGACTCGTCTTAAAAAGAGTCCGATACATACCAACACAACTTTCTGCAGGATTTTCAAGCCTCATGCAAGTATTGTATTAGTAATCTGGATGGTGGAAGTAACAGGCTATTTAATTTCTAGATAATGAAATGGGAGGGAGCGCAATTACATTAGAAAATTGGATTGTACTTTGAAGTGACCATAACAATTTAGAAAAACAGAGTGGAAAAAACAACAGCATTATCACAGGGACAACTGGAGAGTCCTCCAGTTCAGCAGGATCAACAGGCTGCAGAAAGAGAGGGTAAGATGGCAAACCCCTGGAAGCACTGCAGAGAGCAGATGTGAATTCCTTTGGGGTGCAGACCAGCAGAGAGCTCATCCCATCCCTCCTGTTGCCCGCAGCTTGCAAAACATCACCAGAACTCCCTGTATAGCTCTGGGCAGTGCACTACATGGAAGATACGGACTGAGTGAAAAGACATCACAAGTACTTGGGGGTGGGGAGGAATCTGCCTAGAAAACACACAGTAACAAAAAAATCAGTATATGAACTGTAGTTATTTAAAAGACCAAACTAGGAAGAGAAAAGAGGTGAGGGTTCTTACTAAGAAATAATCTGATGATCCTGTTCTAGGGCAAGGGAAAGAGCTTTACAATTTCTACAATTCCTATTTTATTATAAACACAGGTAAATGGGCAGAAGCAGCCAGTGGAAGCAGACATACAAAGCTCTACTCAATAGTCACCACATTTCCAGGTATACACCTTGGGATCTACAGTCCAGCAGCAAAGACAAGAAGCAGAACAGAACCCTGGAAAGCATATGCTGCCAATGTGCATTTTAAGCCAATTTGCCCTCAGAGCATTGAAAAATCTTACATGATTTCACTGTCCTGGCTGTAAGCATCCCTATCCCTCAGGGTACCCAGTTTATCACAGATTCAGTATCTGATTAGCTCTGTGATAAACTGTAGAGTCTACTCTATTAAATTTGCCTGCTTTAGGGACTAGTACTTGATTTCTCTTTTCCTCAGAAGCCATGGAGTTGGTAGCACCTCTTAAAAAACATGATTAGGTAATGTTGAAGTATGTGATGCAGCAGAAATAGCTCTATACAGACCTTAACGTTCAGCATTACAGACAAAAGTGTTAAAGCAGCACACTGATCTTTAGCACACAGACCAGAATTACACCTGTCACTTCACTCCTGCCTAGAAAGGAACTACCAAAAAAATCCATAGTTGCATTTCCTCCTCAGAAAGGCCTCCAACCTCTATGGTTTTTTTAAATACAATAAATAAGTTTCAGATTTTAATACTGTTCCAGGTTCTGTCTTGAATTCGCTAAATTCTGAACTGTTTTCTGCGCAGTGATAAAGCACCTGTGCCCTGCATGCAAATGTGAAGTTCATCTCTCCAGAATTACTCCACAAACAAAACATTAGAGACCCATCAATTCAACATGATGAAGCAACACATTTTCATCTGACATCTACCACACATAAATATACAAAAATTTTGGCAGTGAGCAAATAAAAGCTGAATCCATTACATGTTGTGAGCATGCCCTTTTTCATAGTTCATTCATGTGAAAAAAGATTTCTGACAGTTTAAAGGGGAAGAAAAATAAGCAGCAGGGAACTGCAAGGAATCTCCTTCTCCTCCTCCAGTCACCCAGACCTCTTGTATCTACCCCAATGTCCCGAGTGCCAGGAGCGTCCTGGCACAACTGTGCGAGATGTCTGAGCTTGATCAGACAGTAAAACTCTTCAGATGGACATGCTCAAGGATTTTGAAAGCTATGCCTTATGAAGTATTAAAATGAAAGAGAAAAAAGGTATTTTAGTATTCAGAGGGCTGTGTCCAGCACCCTCTGCTCTGGATCCCTGGTCGGCACAATTACTGACATTTTATAAGGCAAAGGGCCATATAGAGTGCTGTCATCAGCCTGCCAAGGATCCCAAAAAAACCCCCGTCTGACCCTATAACATTGGGTGACAAGGGCCTACAATCAAATTAGTAGTTCCTTTTCTATTAACCAGACAGGAAAGAAGGCATATCCAACAGCTGCTTTTTTTTTAATTTTATGGACAGCAAGTGCAGACAGTTGCTTACATGTCACACCCACTAATTGTATATATGCTACAAATCTAATTTTAAAAGCTTATTTTTGTCAAGCCAGCTGGGGACAAACAAAAACCAAACAGCAGCAATCAACTTCTTTGGGTGGTATGTGATGCTACTTTAGAACACTCCCACCTGTTTCCATCACCAGTCTTTTCAAATTTAAAACACACCCCAAAACACCTCTTTCCAAACAAAGTTCCTTACAAAGTTAGCCCCATGACATAAAATACCATAGCTCTTCATTACTGCAGTTTCTTAAAAGCTGGCTAACCACACATTTTATCTTCCAGACACTAACCCGTTCTAGATTTCAATCTAACATATAAACCATCTCCTGCCAACATTTTACTGTGTCCAAATTAAAGCAAGGAAGCTGGTGGAAGGGTCCATAGCACAAGTCTTGTAAGGAGTAGCTGAGGGAACCAGGGTTGTTCAGCCTGGAGAAAAGGAGGCTCACAGAAGACCTTCTTGCACTCGACAACTCCCTGACAGGCAGCTGGACCCAGGTGGGGTCAGTCTCTTCTCCCAGGAAACAAGCAATAGGACAAGAGGAAATGGCACCAAGCTGCACCAGGGGAGGTTTAGGTGGGACATGAAAAATAATTTCTTACCCCAAAGGGTTGTCAAGGCTTGGCCCAGGCTGCCCAGGGCAGTGGTGGAGTCCCCATCCCTGGAGGGGTTTCAAAGCTGTGTAGATGTGGTGCTGAGGGACAT
>JAAGNO010024590.1:0-47305 GCA_033439905.1 Ceryle rudis
GTGACTTCCGAAGCGGCCCGGGCAGCTGGGCGTCTGTCTGCGGCACCCCAAGACACCTCATCCTGCCTGGATTTCTTGGGAGCGCTGGCTCCAGAGGGGGTCCCCGACAAAGGCAGGATGTGGCCAGGCTCAGGGGGCCAGGGCCAGGCAGCACAGTCCTCCCCGGCTGCTTCTTTAAACCCATGTCACGCTCCCACGACAACTGCTCCTTTGTGCTTGTTTGAACTGTCCCTCCCAATTAGCGGTAATAAGTGACTCTGTAAAGATGAGCAAACACGGTGCATTCATTAGCCCCAGCAGCCCCCGGAGATCCCCAGGGCCCCGCTCTGCCGGCGCCCCAAGGATGCCGCGCGCATCTCGCCCAGCCTCAACGAGCACTGGCAAAAGGCAAATTAATGACAAGCCGTTCCAAGAGTTTGCCTGAAAATTATTTTATTCTGCCCATCTACCCAAGGATTGATTAGTCTCAGCCTGAAAATATGTCCAGATCAATACTCTAAAGCCAAGTGCAAAAAAGACATGCTCTAGCCCCATTTATTTAACCCACTTTTTTGAGGAATGGCACATAATTTACCAGGTAGGAATTGCTGAGCCTTTCCAGAGCAAGGACTAATGACAGGCTGTGGGAAACCTGCGTCTCCATCCATCTCCTGGGTGAGCCACGGGTCCCTGTGCCCACCGCTGATGACCTTGGCAGGGTGAAGAACCCCACAGTGCCAGGATGGACCCTCTGGCCATCTTACTGTCCTTGCTGGGTGAACAGGGGTGGAGGCAAAGCACAGTCCTCAGGGTGCCGAGCAAATAAATAATTTCAAACCTCCCTTTAGACAAACACTCTTAAAACAAGAAAAAAACCACAAACAACCACCCACCACAAGGATGACTGGATGGCCAGGTGGCATACCCCGGGTCACTCATTTTTGGCACACCTCAGACCCTTTTCTACAGAAAATGCAGTCTGCAGACAAATACTTGCTACAGGCTATTAAAGCACAAAACAAATATCCAAAACCCATTGAGAAGCAGCCTCACATGCTGTTTTATGGCAGCAAACAAGGAAAAAGAACAACCCTGTGGCTAAATGCATAGGTAGGGCAAATATCCTGCTCCCACTTGAGATAGCTCCCATCAGACGTCCAAAAACCAAGGCACCTTTTCAGGGAAGCAGGAGGATAAACTGGTAAGAGACGGCTGCCCAGGAGAGACCTTGGGCTTCACCAGCTGTGAAGGCAGCCACCTTCTTGGGCTAAAGGAAGGCTGCATTTGGGATAGTGGACATGGATGACACACACAACAGACAGAGCTGTTGGCTTTCCCAGCAGACCTGGCTCTTTATAGCGACCTGAAACCCTTTCAAAGCCAACACCAGTTAAGGGGAGAGCTAAAACCGAGGCTGAACGTATACAACAGGAACAGTGAAATGACTTGAGCAATGTTTGCAGCTGGACTCATCATTAGCAGGAAAATACATTCCCCAGAGTGCCTGAATCCAGCTCCCAGAAATAACTGGCATGAAGGACACTTGGCAGGACAATAACCTGCCACCTCACCACAGGGCTGGGACAATTTCAGCACCACGTGCTGCTTTCCATAGAAAATGCTCAGACTCTGCCTTCCAGATGACACAAACCCCCCATCTGCGAAGCGCCCCATTTGCGAATCCTCTGCATGCTCCACAGGGTCCTGGATTTTCCAGGGCATTAAATTCTATCCCCCCCCAAAAAGATTCACAGCAGCTGTCATACTCCTTGAGGGGGGTGGGTGAATAGGCTGCTCACCAGAGACCATCAGTGTCACTCTCGAGCTGTCATCAGGTGAAAGACAATGTGGTGCTGCTGGCCCCAGCAGCCCTGCCATGCCCAGCGGGGCAGAGCAGCAACCAGCCCAGGCCAGTGGGTTTAATCATCATTGACCCAAAACAGAGGTGCAAGAGCAGCATCTGTCACTGAAGTACAGAGGTACAGCAGCACATCTGTATGCGCACACATCTGTATGGGTTCACCCATGGCTTCCCATGCGCTGTCACGGGAACGTTCAAGGAGAGGACAGCTCAGAATGCTTTAAATAAGTGGACTCGGGCCTCCCTACTTGCTACAATCCCTTCAAGAAAACATCTTGATGTAAAACATAGTAAAGCAGAAAATCATTACAAAACCAAAATCCAGGCTTGGCTGGCTCTTCCTGGCAGCTCCTAGCTTGAGCAAACCCACTGCCAACAACAGCAGGGACAGAAAGCGCCTGTTCTGTCCAAGTGGCTCTAATAGTTCCCCATGGGCTGCTGTGTGCAGACCTCAAGGGCATCGCATCCCCAAGCTCCCGTCAGTCACAGGCTGCAAGAGAATTCCTGAATTCACAAATGCCCTGGGGAGGTGCCAGGGCAGAAGAGAGAGCCCAAGGAAAGAGCTAAACAAAACAGGCCTTGGAAGCAAGACTTGTTGAACCCCAGCCCAGCTCCTCAAAATAAGGGGAGAGGGGGAAAGAAAAAGAAAAACAAAACCACCAGAACTTTTTATTCTTTGTTGTGTGTGCTCTGAATTTCTGTCACTGCAGCGAGCCCAGGGCCACCTCAGCCAGGGCTGACATCTGAGGGCTCAGCAAAGGCAGAGAAGAGCTCCTCACAGGGCGGCTGCAGCCCAGCTGCTGCACAGCCTTCAGCTGCAGGCAGCTGTACTTAGAGGGGCTTTTTCTAGATTAAAAAAATGCTGGTTCTCTCCCATTCAGAGTGGGAACATCCATGAAAAGGAATCATTCATAACAAGTTTGGGGGTGCTGGGTAGAAGAAAAAACCAAATCAGCCCAGAACACAACGCAGCCTTTGTCAGCTCTGGCAGAAGGTCCTTCAGGAGTGATGCACCTCCCACAGCAGCCTCAGCCAGTGCTCTGGAAGGCTCGGTGCAGCCCACCCCACACCCAGCTTCCATCAAGTCCACCCAGACAGCATCACAGTCACAGAGCAGTGAGACCAGGGGCATAAAGTGAGAAGCGCCGGGGCCAGGGTACCCGTCAATGCACTCATCTCCCTTACATATTAACAGGCACAAATCCCCGTACGCTGCAGCAATGTAGACTGGTTTTATTACTCAATAAAATATTTGAAGCAAAATAAATGTTTTTGTCAAACACTATATCTCCTCAAATAATAACGCACCAGCTTAAAAAGAAAAACAACCAACATTCATATTCTATCGCAAAGTTTTATTTCCCCTCCCAGAGGAGAGAGGAAACAGGCATTTCAATTTTGAATTCAAATACTGTATGGGGATACAGTAACTATAGTTCTCAGAGGGTTTCTGCAAATGCCAGCAAAACAAACCCCAAATCAAATTTATTAGCTGGTGGAGATCTCAACAATTTTACACAGTGACTGATAAAGCCGTCTGGGAATTCCTTTCAACATTAAGTGATTTAAAGCCCCTACAGAAACTTCATTGTCTGTTACAACATAGAAAGAGTTTCTCAGTACCAAGGAATGCTAGAACAGCAGCAGACGGGTTGTTTATTATTGCCCGGGTATGTTTTCTTTAATCTGGGAAGTTTACCAGGAATCCTAATAGCCAGAGGCCTGCCGAGGACTATAAAGGGAGAAAGCGAAAATTAATTAAGAGCAGTGGCCCATGTTTTAAAGAAACTATCTGTATTTTTGATTACAAGGTTGAGATGCTCACTCCCGCTGTAAGTACTCTCAGGGAAAACGAGAGGTTTCCGATTCCCCTCTTAGGATCAGCCATTAAACACCCACAATGTGCTCAGCACAGGGCGCGCATGTGCCAAGGGCCACTCCCAGTCCTGCAGACCCCGTGGATTTTGGGCACAAAATGAGCAAAAGCCAGAATTTGGCCCGCGCTGCCACGGCGCTGAGCTACGCTCCTGGGGAAAGCGGCACGGGAGGAGAAGTGCCCTTCCCAAGGATACACCAGGGAGGATAGTGCTGGTGCCTCCAGCATCCCTGCTGCCCTGACCAGCTCCTCCACAACCGTTTTTAAAAGCCAAACTAGAAATGTCTCTAATTGCCAGATTTTTATCATGCACCTTCAGAACTGCGTCGTTTGCATTTCAGTCGTTAAAATATCGTGGGGTCGGTGTTATTTAGTCAGTCACCACAGCTCACAAAGTCCTAGGTGTGAGAATATTTTTTGATTGTTTCTGCTCATATCTAAACATTTCAAACCCGACAGACAGTTCTTCATTTCAATTAAGGGAATGCTGATCGTTAGCTAACTAATAAGGACCAATTTTCTGTCACAACTATTTCCTAATTAAATTCAAAACAGAGATTTCTAACCCAGATGGTCAGTGATGCTACAGATTTGTTTAAATTTGGTATCACAGTAACAAACTACTAATTAGGGTTTGTAAATACACCAATTCCCTTATGACTTAGTTGTTAGTAATGCATACAACCGGTTTATTAAAGCACTAATTGTGTCTGGCTTTACTGGGGCCTAACACATAATCCACTTATCACATACTGGTACCAACTCATTTTGAAGGGATTATGAATGAAATCATAAATGAGGTCTCGCATTCCATTCCCCAGTATTGTTAATAAAGGTTTGGAGTCATATTTAGATGATTTTCTGCCTCTGATGCAGAGCAGCCCCCCATAGTGACGCTGCTCTTCTGTTCTCCAAAGGGTATTTAATACAAAGAGTTTTGGGTACCGCTCCAGGGGGTTCTGCCCTGCTCTGCTAGTCAGCAAATCATAGAGTTATTGAATGGTCTGGATGGGAAGGGGCCTTCAATGTTCATCTAGTCCAACCCCCCTGCAGCAAACAGGGACAGCTTCAATTAGAGCAGGTCGCTCACCACATCGGCCAAGCTCCTCAAAAGGAACCCCAGTGGTTCCCAGAGAAAGCATCAAATCCACATCTAACCCCTATTTATTTCCTATTAAAGTCAAGCTTAGCACTTCTGAGGGTCCAGGTCTTCCAGAGGAGGCTCATGAGAACCTCGGCCTTTCGCCTGAACACCAACCAGCGACCTTTGTGAACATGAACCTTGATCGCCCTCTCTGAGAGGGATGAAGGAGCCCTACCAATGCCACCAAAACCCACCTGCCATGAGCGCTGGACTTCCTCTCAGCCTTGCAGGGGAACGGCCCTCCCCAAAAGGCACCCTGAATGTGATTTCAGACAACCATCCATTATGGAGAACGTCACGAACGGTTTTAGCTCACTCTGGCTAAATGCCCCACGGCCGCCTCGGCTTCATCGAGTGCGTGTAAAGTAGGAAATAAATGATAGATAACTGTGAATTGCAAGGTTATGTAAACATGAAGGGGGGTTTAGAAGAATCCTATTAAACCATAAAAGAAAAGCATGGACGGTTTATCACATCACTAAGACCCAAGAATGCATTAATAAATAGAATAATAATGAACCATGGAGTACAAGGCTAAACTATCCGCTATTGTGAGGATCCTGTGACAGTATAAACAATGGAGGGAAAGAAAAAGCTTTGTTGGTCTGTCACCAGAACCTTGTAGTGTATCTTTTATAGCCTATTTTTAATGAATTCACAGCACCTATCCATGATTCTCCACCCAAATCCCTCATTTTCCTCCCTCTTGAATGTAAATTCCCTTGCTCAGCTCTTCCCTCACCATGACTTCCCCCATTACAGGCAGGGTTTCTGGGGTTTCAATGGCCTTTCAGCCACAGCAAAAACAGATTTCTGCTTTCATATTTCCAAAGGGTTACTGGGACATTAACAACAGTGGGTTTTAATGCAAAGCAGGAGTACCTCTCAGCACCAGTACATCCCTTGCCAGGTCTCTCACAGGAGTGGGTCTGATTCAGCCCAAAGTGCTGATGGCCACAGACATGCCTGCAAGAAAAAACAACAACATCAAAACTGCTGCTACTCTTCCTGTTCTTCAGCCTCCTGCAAACACGGAGAACTGTTGGAGGGGACTTGAAATTAATTCAAGAGATAGTACCTTCTTTGTAGACACTACCGAGACTCACTAACACTTTATTTTCATTGCACTGAGGTGTTTTTATCATCAAATAGATACCCAGGATACATGGACTGTAGATTACTTTTATTTTTACTACAGCACCATCAGGTCCAGAGGACTGAGGATACAGGGGTGACCACAGTGAGCTCAGCAGCAGTAAAACCCCTCAGTCTTGCCTCCACTAGAATCCAAAATGCTGACAGGATTTCCATGGAAAAAATGCGATGGCTTTTTGTGGCCCTTGGTGCTGTAGGGACATCTTGCATGACTACACATAGTTACAACCAGCAAGTCTGTCAGAAGCAGAAGAGAGGCCATATTCACCCTGGGGGAACCAGACACAGGAAGACAAATGCCTGAAAATCCTGAATTGTTTAGGTGACAAACCCCATCTGAAGCAAAAGGTCACCCAAGGAGCCTGCACTGGGCCCAGGCTGTGAGGCTCATGCTGGTAACCGCTCGCAACGCATTATTACTCTTCACATTTCAAAAAGATGCTGCAGGTAGCCATGAAAAACCAGGCAGCTGTCTGTTTGCTCCTCGCAGTAAAAAAGTGAACTCAGGACTTGCACAAAACCCAAGCAGCACTCAGGAATCTGGGTTTGCTTTGACTGTTTGCACCCAAGTTCTCAGCAACCTTTGATTCCTGTCCCAAGCTCACAGGGTCTCCTGTACCAGAAGGTCACTGTCCCCAAGGACAGGGCAGGACGGGTGACCATTTTGCCTGTCCTTTGCCAGTGTGCGGCAGGGGGGTGGCTGCCCTCGCTCTCCAGCTGGAGCTCCTGGAGGAGCCTGTCTCCTGGCAGAGAGCAGGCTGCTGCTATGCCGGGAACACACTTCAGGCTGGTGAGGAGCACAGCCGTGTGCTCAACAGGCTCTGGAAATAAGTGGAAGTCAAATAAGTTTGCCACTCTTTGTCCCCCCTTTCAAAATCCAGCTTTGATCAAATCCTTGGATACTCAAGTGGTTGTTGACTTAATGTAGTAATGAGACGTACCCTTAAGTGAGGCTATTTCCGTGCCCATTCAGCCTCTCCAAGAGCAAGAGATGCAGGAGGAAAAGCCTCTCCTGGTCTCCGCAAGCTGGAGACAGCACAGCAGAGCCCAAAGCAGAGGCCTGGCTCCAGCTACCATGAGATGCAGCAGGAGGGGCTGTGACCACCGCTACAAAATACACAATTCATCTGTTTATGATGAATTTGCTAGAAAGGTACTGAGTAGCCTCAAGAAATCAACTAAAAATGCCTCTTCAGAAAGCTGTCCCATGCTGTTCATCTCTAGAAATGACCTAGGGGGAACCCATCTAGAAACCAAGCCAGATCCCAGACACATGATGTCATACCATCCCTCGAGGGAGCAATGCACTGCAGGGTTAGGGCATAAGGACACCTGGGCTGAGGGCTTCTGACAACATGTACAGTCTGGGGAAAGACATGCAACGCCAGCCTTTCACCAGTAAAGGCTGGCACGTACAGTTCCAGAGCAACGTTAAGCCCTGTGAATAGCACTGCACACCAGTGAGGTACCATTGTACAAGGACGAGCACCAGTTTGGGCTGTGGTGCCCTGGACAATGCACAGAAACTGCCTTTTCAGTGGGCACCTACAAGTGTTCCTTGGCACAGGGATGACAACCCCATAGACAGCCAAACTCCATCTGGGGTCTGGACACCATGAACACCGTTGCTTCCTCCTAGAGACCAGCAGTGAAGAGGGTGGCACCGTCCCAAGATGATGGGGCAGGGCTTTCTACCTGCTTACATCTTGGAACCATAGCCCAGACACAAATAGAAGAGCAAGGCAGGAAGGAGGGAAGAGCCCAGGAGCCTTGCTAGGAACACCCATTCCTCAGAAAAGACAAAATTCTCAAAGTGCTGGGGAGCAGCTCAGCCAACTAGGTTCTTAATTCCCCTCGTTATGCAGAGTTGGCCAATAAATTTTGCACCAAGCAGCTGCTCTAATTCTTAAGCCCATGAAGCCCTAGATCTGATAGGTGGGGGTGCACCTGGGGGGCACATACAGCACTCCTTGAGATATGAAACATTTCCTCTTGTGCAGCTGAGGCAACCCCCACCCGGCCCCACTCTTGACGGGTGTTTTATGAAGCCAGTGAGTAAGAATGTATATAAATATACGTGCCAGAGACACACGCAGCCCCTATGTATGGAGGTAACAAATCGGTAACAGAATGAAAATGGTTCTTACTGTAGAACAGATCTGATCTGCTTGGGTCATTTGGTTTTGTGGCTGAGCTGAAGGATGCTCTGGAAAAAACCCACTTCCATCCTTTCCCAACTAATGACAGCAGAGAACCCATCTACCTGCAGACATGTCAGAAGAGAGGTCTGCTTGGACAAGTCCTGCCTCACGTGTCCCATGCAGTCATTACTCTGCACCCCGCAGCCTCCCACGATCAGGGGCCATCTCAGAGGTGTGCCATCACAACAACGCTGCCCAGAGTGAGCAGGTATCTCAGAGCTGAAAGGGGAGGAGAGACCACCTGAAAACCATCTTAGTCAGCCTTACTGGTACCTATGACTCAAAAGATCCCCCGCCACTGCTACCAGCAGGCAGAAGGACATGGCCATACCCATCTTCAGTTCCTGCCTATGCTGCACTGAAGCCATTACTCAGCCTGGGCAGCAGATGAGATGTTTGCATCTCCACAGCAATGTGCAACCTTTTGGGGACAGGACAGCTAACCTGCCTTCTCAATCCCCAAACCACCTCTATTGAGGTGAAGCCACCATCTCTTCTCAGAAACATGTGAGTCGTCTCCTCACCCCCACAACAAACCTGCACAAGAGTCAGACACCATCTGGCCTACCAGGGAACTATTGCTAAGGAGAAAGTAATGCCTTTGGAGGAGAAACACGAGACCCATCTCAAGCACCTACACAGAACGAGCGACTGATGGGAAGGTCAATAAGGGGAAAGTCTGTGATGGGGCAACAGGATTTTGGTGTCTAAGTAGAATGAAAGGATCCCAAAGAGCCTGACAGGAGTGGAGAAAAGCAGGGTCAGAAGTGAAGGGAGGAAGACAAGTCCCAAAGCAGTAAAGCAAGCCCAAAGAGGGCTGGATCTGATGCAGTGAGGGCCCAGAAGCCATGGCAGCAATCCCCAGAGCGAAGGGCAGATGGCTTCAGCGGTGGTATCCCACTGACTGCAAAGATAAAAGGCAGTGAGAAAAAAGGAATATATTGGGAGTGGAAAAGCCATCAGCAAAGACAGTTTTTCTTGTTAATTGGCAACCAGCTAAGTCATTAATTACAAAGATACTGTATGGTCAAGAAAAAATTGGCACCAGAACAATTTGTATTCCTTCTGAAACTCACTCCTGGCTGAACAGGCCTTGCTTCTGCAACAGCCACCGCTGCTGCTGCCATTAATGTGCAGCATTGCAAGCAGCCCAAGTCTTGGGAGCCATTGCAAAATGCAATACGACAGTGGCCGCATCCAGGCAAACCCGACGAGCAGCTTGAGCCAGGGACTTCCCCACATCCCACGCTCTGGTTTAAGCCACAGTCATCAAAAGCCTTCAAGGAAAGCAGATAATTTTGTGAGCAAGGGGTTGCAGTGCCAGCCCCACCAGCCCTCACACACTCTTGGCTGCAGAGACCTGGCCACAGCTGCTCTGTCAGCCTGGCTCCTGGCAGGTCTCCGGCTAACAATGACCAATTTTGTCACACACCAAGAAACCCATTGTCTAAACCAGTTGCTAACTACTTACCATGCAGACCTAAAAGACGTTTTCACAGTCATTGACAGGGAACTGGGACCTAAATATTTTCAGAGTTGCGACCTGCTTTCTGGGATTAAAAGAAGCCATCCCACTTTCTGCTGTTGAGCCCTTGCTCAGGATAGTTGTAAACATTATTGCAGGACACGTGCATCTGGCCAAAACGTGTTCTTGATTCATCTCTTAAAGATACTGAAATAAGTGTAAATTGCATCCCCCTGGCACAGCAGGAAAACAACAGTCCTCCTGTATCGCTATGCTTTCCCCATCAGCAAGGAAAAGCACGAGAGGGGAAAGCAGTGACAAGCCCTTAAGCTTTAGTCAAGGCAAAGGGGCATAAATGAAAGTTTGCTCAACTTCTGTGAAAATACAGGCTGCGAAGAGGCCGTCACTCTAATCCCATCCAGACTAAAAATGTCATTTCCTCACTTCGAAGGCCAATTTGAGCTGCTATTCATGTTTCAGCCCCCAGCCCAAGCCTGAATCCCTCGCCAAAGGTGGTTTCTAGACTGGAAGTCAAACACAGGTCTTATTGTCAGGAATCAAATGGAGCCATCGGCGTGCGCTGGAAGTCGTGGCAATCAAAGCCTTCCCGCGGCGTTGCGCTATCTCGCACCCGCCACATGGTTCTTAAAAGGCAGCGACGCATCGCTGGTGAGAATCAGAATGCCAAGGCAGGGGCCAGGGAGCCTAAAGCCCCCAGCCCTGCATTACAGATCAAGCACAGCCCTCTCCACCCCTCCAAACCTGCCAACAGCCGAAGGGGACGCATGGCAAAACCCCAGTCTGCTGGACAACTGCCATCAGCGGTGTCCTTCCTTTATCTCAAATGAAAGAATATTTTGCTTCTCCCTGACCATTCTAGCGGCCAGAGTCCGCTGGTGTACTCTGCTTTTCGTTAAAAATCTAGTTCTTGCAGCTGTCTTCCTAAAACCCCCTCAAGTTTTAGGAGGGCTGAAAAAACTCGGTTATTTTTTATTTTATTGCTTAAGAACAAGACTCAGAAATGGGCCTCTTCCGCTTTGCTTCTCACCCAGAGGAAGGCAACTTGCAGCAGGTACCACAAAGCTGTCCAGAAGGGTGAAAGCAGCAGTGGAACCCCATCCTAGCAAACCAGCAGTATAATTGAGAGGCACCAAATCACCCTGTGGAGGAACTAGTGTGATAGGAGGGTCCCCAGCCTCTCTGCACACACAAGGCTCTTTCCCATCAGGAAATACAGATAATTACTTGAAATATTTCATGTTGGTGTTTTGATTTCTCCTTTCTCTTCTGCACAGTGTAGTGACTGTATGATGGAAAGGATCCTGACAAAGCTGAAGCCTTCTTTGAAGGACCTCCTGTCCCTGAGCTTTGGGAAAGGATCTAAGGGTCACCCTCTCCTGCAGGAGAAGGGAAAGGGGGGTGCTGCTGCACATTTTGAGGGCAGCAAGTTGGGAATGACAGCAAAATCATCTCAGATTCATTCCAGGTGTTACCAGAAGGTGCGTGGCCTTAGTTTCATTTGTTCTTCAGGAAGGGAGGACTGCTATAGGAGCAGACAATTCATCCAATAGGACAAGCAGAGTTTAAGTCTTCCCCAGAGCTTTAAGTCTTCACCTAAACAGCAGCATATGCCCAAAGGGACAAGAGAAATTAGCCCCAAGCCCATAGCCTTAGGAAATCAAGACTTCTTGATGATTGCTACCAGTGCGGAAGCACTAAGACTACATCAGCAGCCAGCTGCAGGAAAGCCACTCTCCAACCCACTCCACGCAGTTAATGAGATTTGCCATAATTAGCTCTGTAAGAGATGTGAGACTAATAAATGGAACTAGCCACCGAATCAGTAAATAATTTTTGATGCTTTCTTTCTTCTGGTTCTCATATTGCTGGAGTAAGCACAGATTTTGTGCTTGAAACAAAATGGCACATCTGCCGTGGGAAGGCACAGGGCTGTGAGCAAGCAGCAGCTTGTCAGTCCACAGAGGGGTTCAGAGGTGGGTTACACAGCCCTGCAGGGTCCTTGCCTGAGGAACACCCAACAGAGCCCAGAAGGCCTCAGAAAAGAGCTTGCGGGTTCAAAGCTCCTTACAATGTGTTGCACTTGGCTGGTGAATTTACTGCCTGAATGCGCTGAGGAATGAACCCATCTCACCAATGACAGACAGAGTGGTTACGGGGCAGGTGAGCCACAGGGAACACTTCAGGTCATGTTTTAGTGGTCATGATAATGTTGGATAGATGGTTGGACTTGATCTTAGAGGTCTTTTCCAATGTTAATGATTCTGTGAAAAGGCAGCCCCTAGAGCTCCTCAGTCAAGGCCCCAGTCACGGGGATTGATGTCCGGCTGGAGACAAGGGTGCTGCAGAAATCTCTTGGTGGGTGTGTGTGAACCTGGAGGGCCCCAGAGCCAAGAGGGGAGCAGCTTTCAATGGGGATTGCGTGGCAACAGAAAGCACCCAGTCTCCACCCCAGTGGGCACCCTACAGACAGATCTTTGCATATTTATTGCAACTTCTGTAAACAGCGTCAGCTCGTTAATAACAGCGCAGATCAGCAGTCGCTGCTTAAAGTAAATTAATTAGAGCTGGCATTACTGTAATCAGATTAGTTGCCATCCCTCCACCTTGGAGATTGAGGCAGATTTTGTCAACAGCCTCATCAGGTTTGCCCACTCATTTTTCAAGCTCCATTAGAAACACTCTAGGAAGTGTATCTAGAAAGGAGGATCTGCAGCACTAGGTACACATTCAGGACTAGTAGAAAGTGGTTTTGAAACCTCAGCGAGTTTGTCAAGGCCAGTATAATCCAACATTATTAATCTGTCATTTTCAGAGCTCTTCAAAAGACATTCCCCAGAGGTCTCTGCCCCTTCAGAGAAGGATTGCCCACAGCTGAACTGGTGCCAACACAGCACAGAGCTAGGCCACCAGCAAGCCCCAAGAAAGCAAAGCCTTCTGAGACAGTCACCCTTCTGTCACCATCTGTCGAGGGGACAGATTCTGCCTCGGTGCTTTCCCTTGCCTGTCTGCACTCCCATTGCCACCTCCCCTCTCTGCTGTCCCAAGGAGGTGAAACCCTTCATGACTACGGGCAGGGACCATTTTTCTTTATCTCTTGTGATGCAACTTGCTAATTATGAAAAATTAACAAGTCTTCTCCCTTGCCTCATGTATTTTCTCCACAAACCAGTTGGCAGCAGGATGCCTCCTGCAGAGACAACTCTGTATTGCTGGCCCCATAAAAGCAACTTGGAGATCAGCCTTTCCCCTTCCAAACCATCACTTCAGCTGAAAACGAATGATTATAGGGGTTGGCTTCTCTCACTTGCCTTCTACAGTTTGAACTTGAAGCTCTCAATTTCTCCTCAGCTGTGAGAATCAGGAATTAAGTGAAGGTTTGAATTCAAGACAAAGATCACTTAACACTGCAAGTCTGAAAAATACACCTCAAAAGACCTATGGCCGTAGTTACAGGAGTCCACACTCCAAATCCTGAATTGCAGTAATTGTAATACTTGCCGCTTCACTGGTGGTAGCAACATGGATTCAAGCACGGGAGTATCTCCATCGCTTCAGATTTCTGAAGTTCATGATTTATCAGGAAATCGGGTTCCTGGTGGTCATTAGCATTAATTATTCTGAAATGCCCCACCCCTGAGAAGAGGAAGTGAATAAAGATGCTGCAATTCACTGATAGAGTATCTGCCTGTCAATTAGCTGTCTGCAGCAGAGAGCGTTTTAATTAACTAGAATCAAACCCCTCTTGTGATGTTCCACGAAAATAGCCAGCAAACAATTGTGGAGGACAGTTCAAATGCATCTGTGCACTCACCGTACAATATTCCTGCAGTATTACACCACTGTTGATTATGATAAACAAAGCTCAAGATCAAAAGGGACAATAGTCTGTAATCAAGGATATCTGCATAATAGTTTTCCTGAAGGATGTTAGTGCAGGTGAGAAAGGAGCAAAGCATTGTTTCATCAAATGGTAATTTCCGTGTATCTCAAAGCATGAATCCCATTTGCTAGTTGGGGCATAATTCAATTAGAGGGGAGAATCCTGCAAGAGGGAATGAAATCTATGTTTGACTGGGATGCTGCAAATCACACCAAAAAAGAAAATGGCATTTGGTCTTGACATGATGATTTATTTCCTACTCAGTATCTTATAATTCCTACAAGATAAGCCAAGACTGGAAATTATGTGTATATGGGGCTGCATCTGATCCTCTTTGTTTTCCCTCTTCAGCTGCAGGCCCCACGTGTTTTAACCTTATCTTTTAAGAGGCCAGTAAAATAAATGGTAATATTTTCACAGAGGCAAAGCAACTCTCAGCTGCACCCATGGTGAGGTCAGCTGGTGCAAGCCCGCCCTGTGGACTCAGTGATGACAGGGCCACTCAGAGCCATGCTGGGATCCTAGCCCAGCGCTGCCCACCCCACACATCCCACTGGTCGGGGCACGTGGGAAGCTCTGCGAGCTTCACCCTGGGCTCCTGCAGGCCCTCTGGAAGGGGCAACCCTGAGCCAGACCCAAGGCTCCTGTGCTTTGGGCTGAGCAGCACCTTCCTCCAAAGAAGACCTTCCACCCAAGATGCTGGCAGCTCCCCAGCAGTATTGCTGGGTTTAGATGTGAGCATCCATCAGTATAGCCTTGACCTTTCTCACAGCCTGCACCCATTGAAGAGCTGCTCTGAGACAATGGGAGAAAAACACCTCCACTTTGCTTTGCTCTTCAGGTGTCTCACATTTCACCAGGTCACGCATGGGACCAGAGGGCCCAGATCCCAGTCTGGGGGCTCTTTCCTGCCACGTACTCCCAAAAACCCACACTCCCTTTCCCTAGGACTTCAGATACGCACCAAATGAGCACTTGGCTCCATAAAGATGTGTTGCCCGCTATAGGCAAACAGTCCCTATGGGAAATCTCAGATGATTTTATCCCCAAGCTTATTGTCACCACCACATGTCCTCAGCCACAACTTCAGGCTCCCATAGCCTGGAGCCCTAAAGGTTCCCCTGGTATTTGAACCCTTCTCCAAAGGCAAAACACCCATAAGCTGGGCCCAGGTTGCCATGTTCCAGTTTGTGGGGAAGTTGAGCGTTACTTCTTCACGCAAGGCTCCATTTGAACCCCCAGAAGTTCTACGAGAACATAAGAACAGTGGAACAGACAAGTGGGGGACTCAGTGTCTGAAGTTCAAGCAGTGGTTGGGAAAAGCCCCATTTCTGCTCCAGCAGTGGGTGAGAAGCAAGTTTGAGATTTGGGTTTGCAGCAGAGAGCCTGTTTTTGCCACAGTTCATGCTGCCACTGATGACTGAGGAGGCCATACTCATTGCGGGATTCTAAACCCAAACGGGTGGAAGCCAGAAGGACTAAATCTAGCCAACCTGACCCCCATGAAAATATCAGGTTCAAGTGAATGCTTGCCAAATCAGACCAAGGTAAGTTTCCTATGCCCATGGCAGGACTGCGTCCATCTGAGGGCTGTGCCCAGCAGCAGGAATGGAGCTCATTCAGCTCCCTAAGGTTGCAGAGTAAAGATCAGCAGTAAAACTCCAACACAAGCTGCCACTGACTCAAGGCAACCATCAACCACTGAGGTTTAGAAAGGACACATGGTCCTCCTCAGACCTTCAGAACTTCACTTGTCTCCGATCGGGCTTGGATAAGCAATTAAAGCCCCCAGTTAATGATCTTGCACACATCATAGATTCATTTGCATTTGCAAACACCCATTCCAGCTAAAAGAGAAAAGACAACACAAGCCTCCCAGGCTTCCCTGCCCTCCTGCAGCACCTCCCCAGTGTGCCCAGCATAAAGAGTCCTCAGCAGCTAGAAAATCACAAGGTACAGCTGTCTGCCATGCCCACTGGATAAAGCCCAGGCTCAGGAGCCCTGCCTGGGTGAAACACCATTGTCTGCCAGCCCAGGGACACTGCCTTGGCCACGCTTGGCCTGTGGAGCTTGCCTGCATTTTTCTCTCCTCCCTCAGCACCAGCCTTTTAGGGAACCTCAGCTCATCTCCTTGGCCACCAGCAGGAATGCCCAAGAGGAGGGATGCATTTTGATGCCTTTGCCCTGCTCGGGAAGGATGTCAGGCACCCCCAGTCTGCTAACAATTTGTGAATTCATTAGTCTGGCTAACACAGCTCATTGCTTGTGCTGTTTATTTCACAGCTGCCTTTTCCACTGTAGTGAGGAGAAGCCATGCGCAGTATTCCCAGCAACACTTGGTTACCTTTGCAGAGATTCTCAGTTAATTGACCCTCCTCCTCCTCCTGCAATTTGCTTGAAGGATATTAAACCTCCCCCTTCTTGCCATCAGGGAAGCATCTTTTCCTCTCCCTGCCCTTGCTCACACTCCAAATCCCCAAGTGCAGGTAAACAGACATTTATTCCAGCATGCCAGCAGGCAAGGAAGGCTAATAAAATATCTATAGCACTGCTGTATGGTATTGCAATTCTCTGCAATTAGATCAGAAAGCCATTTGACCCAAAATAAGTTGTATTTAAATTATATTTTATTTTACTCATTTCCCTTTACTGTTACTCCCCATAACAACTCTAATTATCATAAAAAATTCACGATTCCCGTAAGTCTTTCCTTGCTGCCTTTCCCAGGGAGTCCTGTGCCCATCCAAACAGCCTGGTTTGCAAAGTCCTCTCACTGGAACCTGCTTTCAACTGCACCGAGAAATGTATTAAACCACGCTTCCGGCTCCACTCAGTGTGAGCAGACAGGCTGGTGATGCCACAGCAGAGAAAAAGCCACCCCAATAGGAACTGGAGGGGAAGATAATTTTTTTTAAAAGCAATCATCCTGCGCTTCACACTCTGCCCCAACCTGCTCTCCTTCGCTGCGCAAAGGAACACTTCCAGGAGGTCAGCAGCAATGAGCCGCAGGCTCCCGCTCTGCGCCACACGCACCAGCCTACATGAAGTTTTACTCCTGAAACGAAAGTTAATCTAAACTCGAGAACAAAAGCATTCCAATTTGTCCTTGCACGTCAAGGATTACGACTATTGAAAGTGTTTTCTATTATCAGCTTGTCACTTTCTCAGCTGCTTAATCTCCTTTTCCCTGATGCTGCCTCCCTCTTGCCAGCTCTCCCACTGCCCCCAGGATGCTCAGGGCTGGCTGGGTGCTCCCAGGGATGCTCAGCAGGGCAGCCGGTGGTCCATTCAGCTCCCTAACGAGATCATTACCACGAGCTAAACACCAGCCTGACCCCGCTGCCCTGCGGGAAATGAGGCAGGACCGGCACAAGGCATTCTCAGGCCAGAGGGACCACCAGGCAGCTCACTGGGACCCCCCGGGCAATGCTGTCCTGCACTCGCAGCACCTCACCTCACCGCTCCACACCCACAGTGGGACCTTCATAATCACTGGGCTTGAATCCTGCAGAGAAGCAACATCCACCAAAAATACTCCCAGCATCTGAAACCTTTTACTGCTAGAGTTTTGACAAATGTGAATATCTAGCAATGCAAGCGAGTGCTGCAGATCACACACACCTTGTTTCAGCCACTTCTCTCTGACCTCCAAACACAGTCCTGTAATTAAGGTTTCCCTTCTCACAGAATTTAACACATTTGTCTGCTGACAGAATAAAGCAAACCCTGTGAACAGCCAGTTTTAAGACACCCCGAGTGCTCTGGGAACTCGGGCACCAGTGTCACACACACTGATAGCTGTTGACAACCAAGCGCTGTCACATTAGTCAGCACTGCAGCAAACGAGCATTATTTGCCCATCAGCCCCTGACAGCCACCGCCACGACCTGGGAAAGAGGCAGGAGACATTTAACACATGACTTGGATGAAGTCAACATCCAGCGTTGTTATCTCGGAGCGAAAGATAAACAGTTTGTTTTTTAAACCTTCAGCGGAGGAATTCTGTGTTATCTCCCGGCTGACGCAAGGAAATCTTAACGCAGCCATTATCCAAGAGCAAACTGATTTTGTAGTTTGCAAAATTAATAGTATTTAGCCTGCTAGTTTCCGTAGTAACCAGCCCAGCTATCCCTGCCTGCCTGTGACAAGGTCTCTTAAGCATTTCACATAGTACTTATCCATTTTCTTGCTCTCACCTCACTCTCACCTTTACTTTCAGCACAGAATGCAACACAATCCACCACCACTAAAGACTAGGCTGAGAGTCAGATTAAAATTATCCCTGTGTGCCCTGACCTCTTTTCTCTGCAGGTGAGAGTGTCCCCATTCAGCAGCTAAATGAAGCAGAAATGATGGAGTGTTTGTTTTCCCTGACTTTTCCTCAGCTTGCCAGTAAATTTTCAGCCACGAATATGAAGTGTTAATTTAATGTTCCCACTGAGCATCTCATTGTCAACAAAGGCTTCAAACCATAAGAGAGGAAAAGGTTAGCTCATGCAGAAAATGACCCTTATGGTTTGATTGTCTTCTGGTCCAGACTAGCAGCAAGCAGAAAGCTAAGGGCTTTGACTTCCAGCTTAATGCATTTGATGGCGATAAATGGAAGCTCTCTACTTCCGCGCAAAGAAAGAATCACCTGTAATGCTCACTTATTTGTCTGTGCAGGCAATCTCCACAAAACCAAAAGGGAAGCAGGCCTCTCTCCTCGCTCCCGAAACTAATTTGACGGAACCGAAAAGTTAAACCCTTCATTATCCCAACCTGAAGCAGAAGGGGCTTGCTCAGGGAGATTAAAACAGAACATTAATGGTGGCCTGAACCATGAAATTGCTTTCTTCACCTGGTGCTTCAAAACTTTAAGGCCTTGGCTTGGGTGACGTGCAAAAAAGTTCTTCCAGTGGCAATTATGGGAGGAAGAAAAAAATTAAGGTTCCAATTAAGGTTGGGACTTTGTGGCAGAATTATACACGCAGACAGCTTTACTCGCAGCCCATTTAGTTCCTTTATCTGGTGAAAGGAGTTTAATAGTTGCTGTAAGTAATGCCTACAGAACTAATTTACAGACCAATCAGAGCATGAGAGAATGTGCCACAGTCTGCTTTTTACCAAACTAACCCTGTTTGGTGTCTTCAAAATGAAGCCCTGATGGTGTTGAATAGTATATCAAAATTGAGAAATGACCTGAACATTTTTTTTTCTGACAACTAAAACTAAGCTTGGAAGAAAGAGGTAGATAATACACATCTACACAGAGCTGGACCGGTCAACAAGAAGACAAGTTAATTTAGCAACTGTTTTGCACCCTGGAAAAAGCTACCAGTTAAATCGTCAATTTTCCAGGCTGCTCCTGTTCATCCTGACTTTGCCCACACTGGTGTTTTTCACAACAATTAGTAAGAAGTATTCTAGTATATCTAAGCCACCCATCACATTAAATTAGCTGCTCATTTGCTGATCACGAATGCGGGCCTTTGGCATTACCAGCGCTAAGCAAAGGCAGGGTGCTGTGGATCCGCAGCACCTCGCCACAGCACACAGGGCATTCGATGCTTTGCTGGACATATTAAAATGCATTAAAGTGCCTGGCACATCGCAATTGACTGAACCAGAAAAAGCCTGAAAGCAAATCAGAGCGTACAGTAGAGAAACGGTCTGCTTTTTGTTCTCCCCGATCACGCAGTGCTCCCGTTCATTCAGCAAATAAACCCCTTTCTATGGGGTACAGGCCAGAAGGAGAATATCAAGTTGTTACAAGATCAAAACGGAGACACAAACAGGGTGGGATGACAGGACCAACCAAAGAGGACCCCAGCAAACCCTCCAGGCACAAATTGAGGCTTGAAAATCCAGATGACGGTCTGCTTTCCAAAACTGAGTTGCTTTTTAAGAAGGCACCTCACTTTTGTTTCTAAAGCTAATTAAAAAGCCCTATTAACTGCCAAAAATGTAGAAATAGACATCCCAACCCCACCCAGAAGCTCTTAACATCAAAGTGTTTGGCTACAAGCACAGAACAGGTACATTTTGGAAGCCCTGTATTTGGACATGACTGAGTTTATGTTAAAACCTTTTCAATTGCAATCATTTTGACTTCCATATCCTACTTGTATTCAAATAGATAAGCAGCAGGAAATCTCAGACCATATCAAAGCAGGGTTTCCAGCCCATCTCCCACCTGTACCAGGGCAGACAGGCACTTGAGGTCAGAGCTGAAGCTCTGAGGTTTCACAAAGGACCTAAATTACTTAAAGGAATTTGGAAATTGAATTCAGAAAGTCTCTTTTCCCTGCATTTCCTTCAGTAATAAACAGACCCAGAATTAGCCACATTGAGGGTGTCACTTTTTTAGAAGAGCCTGCACGAAATACAGGCATGTTTGAAGACAGACAGTAGCTTTGAGTGAGAAATGCATTATTCAGTGTTTAGAAACACCATGCTAGAGTTCACTAACACCATACACAAACCCGCCCTGCCTTTGGTAACCATTTGCTGGTCACATTGTCAGTTAACAGTAGTCATTTTGAAAGCAGCAATTCATTCTCTACAGTCCTTTCTCCGCACAATTTTCAGCCTGCAATTTAGATGATAGGAAAATTACAACCCTGCCTCACTGTATTATGTGATATAAATGTTATTGCAATTAAGCCAATGAGGAAAAATCCCAGAAAAGAAAGATGTTTAGTTCATGCTTTCTCCTTATTCTTTTCCTAAAGCTCAAGCAGTTGTCAGAGGGTAGAAAACCATTTCCATTAGTAGAATGTGTCTGCAAACAGCAGGAGCTCAGAAGCAACACAAACCCATCCCTGACACATTAGTTGTTCTCCCAGCTCTATGACAAGTGATCTAGCCAGGGCAGACGTGAGGAAGAACTAGCATTATTGGAATAAGGAGGCACAGCCATGAGCAAGCCAGATATCCAGGCAACCTTCTGGTGATGGAGTAAGACACTCTGTAAGATACCCCAGTGGGGCTTTCCCACCAGCTAACGCTGGACATTTTCACTTGCATTCTCAGCATCCATCCAGGGTGTCCTTCTTCCAGACACAGATCCAAAAACCTCTGAACTTCATGCACTTGGGGGTTTTTATGCATAAGCCCAGGTAGCAAGGCAACACCTCCATGTCCAGACCATATATATGCTACATATACATCAGGAGTAGAGGCATACAGCAGCTAAATCACCCTTTCAGCTCTGGCTTACTTATTTCTTCCCACCCTCCAGGCACAGATCAATAGGATGCATATTGTTGTTAAGGATCCTCCACATTAAAGTCCGTCAAGTATTTTCAACCACTCCTGGCCAGTGTGCTGCCTGTCACCAGTCACTGTGTGTATCTTGCGAGGAAAAAGATCCCTGCAAATTATTTTGCTAGTTAAAAGTCATCATATTGATATGGACACTGTTTTTATAACAAGCTGGATTAAGTGTCTAATACAAAACTAAACTATACACAGGAACAACTGAACTGCTGTAGCAAGTGAGCTGGGTTGCACTGAGCACACAAGAGCGGACAGAGTTTGGATTTGAGATGTTTGTCTGAAGCAGCCACAAGTTTATGCTGAAATACAGGTGCCTAGTTAGCACCAGAAGACTGAGATTGACATCAGGAGCCAGCAGTCACAGGAATCGAGAAAAATCAACATTTTCTTCCAGGCTGCAGCTATTTGGACAGGGCACCGGGGACACATGGATGTTCTGCTCTGACCTTCACAAAACCCCAGATACAATGAATAAAGATCTCACTGAAAGATCTTAAGAGTGCTAAGGCAAAAATGAACATATCCCAGACAAATTTCTCCCCCCGGACTATCACTGCGATTCCACACAGTTAGAAGACCTGTGTAGGTCCGTGGGTGGATACAGCCTCCCAGTTTCACATGTAACATACAGGCAGTCCTGCTGGTTTGGACAGATTGGAGAAAAATGCTTGTGACACCAGGTTTGCTTTGTAAACACCCTTGCACTTCTCTAGTGATCTAAGCTGGCGTCAAGCCATGCTTAGTTATGGGGATGCCAGTAACACTAAAAGCTACTTCCATTTCACTTTCTGAAGAGGAAAAGATAGAAAAAGAAATGTCCTAGCATTCATCATTTACTCCAAGGTGCTGTAACCAGGTGGAAGCTTGCCTTTTATATGCTGAACTGTGTTCATGAAAACACATTATCTTTAAGTGTGCACTGGAGGAACCACACACAACACTGACTTCTTCATGCCATCACTATAGCCAGATTCTTCAATCATCAGAAAACTGCAGTGGAGATTAGCAGAGATATCACCTGCCTCCTTCTCTGCCAGTTCAGCGTGGTTTGGACATGCTCTGCAGAAGCAAAGCTCCTTACAAAAGTGAAGCCACAAAAGCCCTGAGGTCTTAATAGTTTTGTCCTATTAAATAAAAGCAAGGACAGGCAGTAGCCTGCGGCCTTTGTCAAGCCAGAACAGCTGCTCAGATGTTCTCAGTTGACCAAAGAGAAGGCATCAGTGGAGATATCCCAGGAAGGCTGGTATTGATAGAAGAGGCCATGTGATGAAGGTTTACCCCGGGTGCAGCCCTGGAAATTCAGCAACATCAGATGAGCTTTCTAGGAAACAGAATATGACCCATGCAGGTCAGTCTGGACTGCCTGTGTCCACACTATCATGCAGAGGCCAGCTAGCGAGATGGTAAGGTGGGATTTTTTCCCCTCTTTGTAGTCCCAAGCCCATGCTGAGACTCTTGAAGAGGATAAGAAGGTGTTTCTCAGCCCAGAATTAATCTGTCCTACACTCCAACATGCCATAGACCACCTCACACTTGTGCTTAAATTAATTTCTGATCATATATCTTGGAGCATTTTGCAGAACAAAATACCTGTCATAACCCCCATCCTGGACAAAACCAGAGGCCCAGGGAAGGATGTGCCAGATTCTGGGGCAGAGACACAGTTTCTCTGGTGGCTCCCAACAAGTACCAAGCTCTTCCCCACTAGACTGGGGATGCAAAGCCTGGCCAGCAGCAGAGCAGAAACGCTATTTCCTCAGCAGTCAACAAGCTCAAACATATTAAGAAATATCCTGAGCAACTCTGCCATGCAGGAGACCTCCGAAGCAAGACAGTTATTTCTTCCTTTTTGTTCTTTTTTTTTTTTTCCTGGGCTCTCAGGCCTGGGCACTGGAGGATCTCAGAGACTGGATACAATGTGTGGCTGCTTTGAACTTCTGTGAGCTTCCTGAATGGCAGACATCTACGGAAACCACTGACCACAGATCATTTTGGGTGACAGACAGGAGATCCTGTGGAAAGTCTCCACAAACCCAGGAGATGAAGAAAGCCTCCTGCAGAAGCTGGGAGGGAAGCCCTTGGAAAGCCTGTTCTCCGCCACCACATGCACAGGCAGCAAGGCCAATCTGGAGGGTCACGGATCAGCGCGGCAGTGCCCAGGCACACTGCGCTGCAGCCACGTGTCCCTAATGTCTGTCCCCAATGCACTGCCGCGCTCGGCTGATTAGCCGTGGGTGATCTGAAATGTCAGGCTATTAGACTCAGCAACTACTGCCAAGGTTACTATCGGCTGAAAATATCTTTTTAATAATGTAACTGTTTGTGAGTGGAAAAGGTGATGCTTAAAATACAAAGCAGTAATAAGTATGAATTACTGAAACAACACAGAAAAAGCCTTTTGTTTTCAGTCAGCTTTTCCTGCCTGGTTCCTGAAGGGATCATGTCCTTGCAAGGCGATTTGCAATATCGTAATTAAGAGAGCAGAGCCATCAAAGAGAACAAAAAGCCTCCGGCTCGAGTGCCCTCCCATCACACCTCTAAGGCACAGGTACTTATACGGCCTTCCTGCTACGAGTCTGCAACCTCTGCTTGCACAAACACTCCCATCCACATCCTGGGGTGGGCATACCGAGAAGGAAAATACCTCTTCCCACAGAGGGAAAGGGGGATGGGGCTCATCCCAACACCTGCAGCAAACACAGCACCAAAAGAAACACCTACCTGGTCCCAGACAGGACAGATGCAAGCAGATCTTCCTCAGAGGCATTTTACCCAAGTGGTTTCTTTTGGTAAGATGGGTGCAGCTTCCTCTGCTACTGACTCTGGAAGAGACCATTTGAAAATATTCCCAGACAAAAAGGAGCCCATATGATGCTGCATTTAGCTACTGACTTTTCTTATGATTTCTTGGAAAAACATTAATTTATTTGAAACAATTTTCTGCTTGATGCTAGTGCCCCAGCAGGGAATAATCACCACATTTCAAGCTCGGAGCAAGACTCGGATACAAGGAAAAATTAAACAAGGATAAGAGGAAGAAACCGTTAAGGGTCAGAAATATTTTACTGCCAGTTCAACAACAAAGTCTGGAGGAGATAAGTCTGTGTGTGTACTAACATTATATAAAAAAGTGATTATTCAGCCATTCAGGGGAGCAGAGCTATTGATTCAAGTAACAAAGGACACTATATAGACTGCAGTTGTTTTGCTCTTTTTAGCCTGGGAAAATTGATTTTCTTAAACTTTCCCTTGAACCTGCCGTAGGGTTTAATCTCAACCTAAAGGAGCCTTTTAAGAACTCCCATAAATTAAAAATATATCTCTTCATTTCACACATTTTTGGCTCCTGCTGTTGCAGCAGAAACCCAAGAAGCATTAGAGACAGAGGTGGGAGAAAGTGATAATTGCTTCTTGTTACAGTGTTACTGGACCACATTTGTTTACATACATGAAAAATAACAGAAATATTGGAGGTGAGCAAAGCAAAACGTAAGACAAGCACAATACCCCTGCAAGGCTGAAATTTAGCAGGCAAAGAGACAGATAAAAGCTGTAAGGGCATGGCAGATAAGAGGCTCATCACAAGCAATCTGTGAGCACCCAGAAAGTGCAACACTACCCAGTTCCATCTGCTGTACATGGTTTGCTTCACAGACAACGCAGAGAGGTGAAGGTGCCCACAACAGCCAACACCAAACCCTTTGTACTTTCTTTCTTCTGGTTACAGGTTGCAGATGGAAGCAGCGTCTATGGTGAAGGAGCTGCACCAAATGTGCAAGACCTGTGCCATTCCAGCCCAAGGCTTTCAAGGGGCTAACCACTTTGGAACCACCAGCAGTTCCAGGTGAAGGGGATGCCCAGTGGTCCCTGGTTTTGCCAGTTATAGTACAAACAAGGTCCTTGAGAGCACCCCAATTCACCAACCACATCCTGACTTACAGGCACACGCCAAATCCCAATGCCAACAGCATCCGTGCCTTGTGAATCAGAGACCAAGGACTCGGCACCTGCCAAAACCGAGCTCACTGGGGCAAGAGAAAGTTGATACATCAGTCCTAGCACCAGAGCCCTCCTCTCCCCAGCTTTCCTTCACTCAACCTTCCTCACCAGGTCACTGCCACGTGGGAGGCTCTGCACAGGGCCAGGGTGGGATGCTCTTGCCTGCACTGACTGGCAGCTCCACACTCACCTATCCCTGTGGTGCTGGGTGCTGAGCATCCATGCACCCCACCTGTCTCCATGGCACTGGGTCCCACAAGGGTGCTGAGCACCCCACGCATCCCATGTATCCCTGCAGTGCTTGGTCCCCACAAAGGTGCCGAGCATCCCACGTGTCTCTGTGGCACTGGGTCCTGTGAAAGTGCTGAGCAGCCACGGCTGACAGCCGCCTGTTCACACGTGGTGCGCTGGGGCTGTTTACAGCTCCTGCACACCACCTCCTTTGTGAGCCCACTGAAAAACCCCAGTGTGCAGCGCACCACTGTACATTTACACTGTTGTTTTTCCCCTCAATAAGGCAGTAAATGACCTTTTATTCAAACAATTCCTAAAACAAAAACAAGCCCTGCCACAATCAGAAGATCTGTGAGCAGAGAGGGATGGTTTGTTATTTAAGTTGCAGCCAGCCCTGGGTGCTATGCAAACAAAACCCACGCTCTGTTCTTGCAAACCTCCTGCTGACTTTGCAACTAATTTTGTCAGCAAGGAGAACACGCTGCGCTGACATCAATGCATCAAGGAGACCAGAGATGTTTGTTCATAACTTTGTAACAAACACTGATCAATTGCTTTTAGCCTGTGTGGGGAGGGAAAAGCCCACAAACAAAACACAAGGCATATGGGGAGATGTTTTTTAATGGCACAAAGGGCAATTAGGCACCCAACCTGACAGTGAAATTCATTTCCTTACAGTCTTCCCCGCTTTTATAAGTCTTCCCCTTGTGCTCGATGGAAACAAAATATACTGTCAAGACTCCAAAGGAGGAAAAGAATCAGCTGCAACCTCAGCTGTGAGGACGACAGCAACACTCTCAGGCCATATCCAGGATCATGCCTGGCATCACACGGACCATGCCCCAAGGGGACTGGAGTCCAAGTACACAAGGAAAAAATAGCAGAAGATAAACAGCAAGGATTTGGTTGAGGTGAGCCGTGCCCTACAAAACCCCAAGGAAGGGCACTCAAGTGTATGGTTCCAAGTCAAACAACCCTGAGGCTCAAGTTGCTTAAATTCTGTGCCCCAGCCCAGCAGAATGAGCCACCCAGGCAAAGCTGTGCTGCTCTTCAGATGCTTGCAGAACAGAGCTGCTCATTTATGAAGCTCGGTAATTAACTGCCAGAACCAGCCACTAAGGGATTTCACACCACCCCCGAGAACCTCTTTCAGAAGAATAGTCCAGAAAAAGTGTCAGTGGGCCAGTGACAGTGACACTATCTTGTATTGAGGCCCTTCTCACCCTCACCATTTACCTTCTATCAAGTAATATACACGTTGCCAATGTGAAATACCAATGCCAGTGTTGGAATTTCTAGCTATAAGCTGTCAAGATGATGGCCACTAAGAGTGTACCCACTGCTGCACTGGGACTTGCCAGCATGGTTTTCACTGGAGATCTTCCCTTGACATCCCCCTTATCTCACTAGCCTTGCAAAAAAAAAAAAACAAACAAACAAAAGCAGGAAAGCTGCAAATCAAGTTATTGAGCAAGAGTCTTCCAGGTAGTTCTCTCCAACACTGTAAACTGGAGAAATCTGGTGCCTGGCTCCTCCCTAGCTGACTGAGCTACAGAAGCACAACATGTTAGCCCAGCACACACAAAGCACAATCTGCAGAAGAAAAACACAAACTTCAGCAGAAGCAGTAATTGTGCAGCTAGTTTAAGAGGCTATAGCTCTACTGAAGGTGGGGAAAAGTGTATTTTTACTGAGAAGGAACTGACCCACATTCTTCTTTTGTTGTGGGACCGTTTGGAAATGTATTTACTGAGCACACAGCTAGATGGCAGGACAGGAGAGATACCTGAGCCCCTTCGCTAAGCTGAGGACAACAGAGGAGTCCACAAGACACCGGATGGGACAGTGGATTTATCCTCCGCTCCCTGTGATGCAACTTCCATGCCCAGAACTGCTCTTTGACCCCAGGCAGCTCCCTGGGATCCCACTTGCCCTTTGCTTAAGTTCATCAACGCTTTGGAGCAGATTCCTCATGCCACATGTCTGCACAGCACCGTGCACCACAACATGGGTGTCCTGACACCTTTAGATGCAAGGATGCTGCAAATAAAGCCATCTTTGATGGGAATTCAACTGTGAGGTGTGTTGACCCCTTCAGTAAGAACACAGGTCTAAAGCCGAACAGCTCAAACAGAACATGACCCAGCAAAAGCCTCCCCTGGACAGAACCAGGGCTGCTGGAAATTGCTCCAAGTAAGATGGCATTTTAATTTAAGAGCTGTACCACAGCAGCCAAATGGAGAAGCGAGATGAAGCACATCTTCCAAAGTCTACTCTTGCTGCCTAACTAATAGTTCACAATGGTATTTACTTGGCAAGTATACATGACATTTTTTCTTGGGAAGAGCGTGCACTGCGGGTGCACTGGAACAGCTGATCACCTGCTCATTAGCTGGCTCCCTGAGCAGGGAAAGGCCACCGAGGACGATGTCAGCACTCCCCAGCCACTCACAGAAGGTTCTTCGCCTGGGCTGCGTCCTTCCTGCAGCTGGGTGACATTTAGCTGGTCTCTGGAAGCCACAGAGCTAGCAAGCACTTTGCTGTCAATCTCCTGCCCCACATCTCTGGGGGTTTGCAAAAGCCCAGCTCACACCAGCCAGCCCCTCAGCAGACAGTAACCATCTCCCTCTCCTGCCTCTTTCCACAAAAGCAGCAGAGCTCCTTCACTTTGAGACTGGCCTTGCCTGGAACTGGCTTGGAGGAGGAGAAGGTGACAGCACTGGCTGCTAGCAGAGCAGAATTTTAAAGTCCTTCTTGATAAAACAAGTTCTCCTAGCACATTTGAGCATTTATACAGTAATAAATATTTATGATTTTCATGTACAAGAATCAGCTGGAAAAAAAACCCACGTGAAGACACCCAACAAGAGAAAACACAAATGTTTCACAGATTAGACAAGTCCTTGCATCCTGCATCAGGTGCTTGACTCCCATAAACCAGCACAGACACAGGAGTGACACTGGGGCTCTTCTGGTGTGTACGGGCCAAGGAGCCAGTCAATGAAGCACTGAGCAATACCATTCATCATAAAGCAAGGGTCTTTGGGAGCCCTATATGTGCACTTAGCACAGGGCTTCTGGCCTCAGACAGAAGCAGCACAGTCCATGCAGGCATCTGGCCCCAGCCCAGGCTGGCTGCTGCAGCAGCAGCACAAGACGTATTCTCCCCTCGGGCTATTTACTCACAGCTACAGATGTTGTCATAACAAAGAGCTAAAGACAAACGGACAGAAGGGGAGCAGTGTTGCAGCACAGACACTAAGGGCTCTATTCTTCAGCAAAGAGCCTCTGACTTCCCCACCCAGCCCTGCCATTCATTTGGAAAGCATCTGGGCTGGTGAAGCTTGCTTTCCTCTCTTGTGGGCCACAGATGAACGTAAGGGAACATCACCTTTGCTGTTTGTTCCTGTGCTGAACTGAGTCCTTATAAATCCATAGAAAAGCCAATTGTTTCAAATCGAGCAGCTAAAGCTCATGGCTGTATCGGGCAGTGCACAGGTTCACCTCCTGCTGACCTGCTCCACCAAGGAGCTGTGCTGGAAGAGCAGAGCTTTTCACCAGTGTCACCTGTACAGAACTAGATTGAAAAGCCTGGCTTCTCCCACAGAACCAGGGTGGGTTTCAGTGGCCCATTCTGCTGCTGGGCTGCCCAACACAGCAGCAGCGTGCCCTGGCCCCTTCCCCAACACAGCAGCAGCATGCCCTGGCCCCAGTCTCTGTATCTTCCTTTGAAACGCCAGGAGATTGCTGCAGCAGGGGTTTGCTGGGGTTTAGGACTCAAGAACACAGTGCTGGCTTTGTGAGCATTTCCCGATGGATTCAGAGTTTTTTGGAACTGGCTGGTGGTATTTCAGCTGCAAGTCACTGACAGGATGCCTGCATAATGGTCAGAGGGGTGGAAACACCCAGAGCCAGCGCTGTGTATGTCAGAGGCTTTGCAACCGTGGTCAAAGCTCTGTAAAAACTGCTCAACACTGCTCTGAGTGTTTGGACCTGATCGCCACATGGCCAAGATGCATTGCCATGTCTTTAAAGCCCTGCAAGTCTCATGTTATCAGTGACACAGGCAGTGACCATGACATTATGTCTATTTAAGAAAGGCCCAGCCCCTCACCAAGCCCTGCCAGGCTCAGGGCACCCATGCACTCACACAGTCCCTTTGCACGCAGTCAGTTGACTCGGAGCCTTGAACCGCAAACCAGCTCTCCCCCGAGCACCAGACAAGCTAGAAGAGGGATTCTGTTTTTTAAACAGTTGCTTTCTTAAGCTCCTCATGCAAACTAAAGTTCAGAACCCTCACAACTGGTGGGAAAAGATATTATTGCCTGGAACCATGCCCAGAAAGACTCAAAGCTGAGCTTCCTTCTGACTCTGCTCAGAGGTGATGCCATCTAGTGCTTACAGACAGCAAACCCAGCCACTTCTGCAGCTGCATCAAGGACTTCTCCTGGGCAAAGACTTCAAGAGATATTCGGGGGGAGGGAGGGGAAGGCAGCCCCCAGAATAGCAAACAGAGTAACTCACAGCGCTTTTTCTGGCAGAACATTACCATTCCCCTAGCCCCGCACTGACTCACACCCCATCGACCTGCCATAATTCTTTAACTCTTAACAGAGCAGCCTCCCATCCCACGGGCACACACTGCTGGTCCTGAAGGGACTGCAAAGAGTCTTTTCTAAGAACAAATAAAGGAGTTTACTTCATAAAAAAAGCACAGCGAACCAAACAATTTCTCTGAAGGAAGGAGGAAGAGAATGAACTAGGTCTGCTTTGAAATAACCAACAGGAATGGTTCTGTGGGTAGTGTTTCCCTAAAAGTTTCCTACAGGGAAGGTGGTAGGAGTTTAATCTCAAAATTTTGAGGTCATTAAGGACTTTCACCTCAGTTTCCCGCTGTTCACATCTATGTTCCAGAAAGCCAAAGCCGGGTAAGTTTTGCTCTATTTGTCACTAGCAATCTCAGATCAAGAGACACAGCCTGACTCTTCTTCACTATGGGATGCTATTTCCTAACCCCAGCCCCATTTCCCACCCCTCCTCAGCACCCAAAGACAGGTGCCTCACAGGCAGCAGCCAGCCTGGGCACTGCTTTGGCAGCAGAACAGGGATTCGCCTTTCCATGCCAAACCTAAAGCGAACATACAAAATGACTGAAGACCCCCATCACCATAAAACAAAGTCGCAGGTAGAGGTCTTTACACTTGCAGGCTGGGTAATCTGATCGTCGAGGAGTGCTGCTGTCTCCGGGCTCCCAGCTTGGAGAGCGTTTTCATTTCCTTGTGCACATTGCCACCTTGTGGTTTTCCGCTCACTTTCCGAAACAGGAGGAGCAGCCAGAGCACATGTGAAGTTATTTGGAAATATTTTCACTTGCTAGATCACAACCTGCAGCTAGAGAAATAACAGGCTGTGAAATAACACTGCACATGGCTATGCAGTTTAGAGGAAGCTTTATCAGACTTCATTTCTATAGCAGCGTTTTTCCTGGTTCCAGCCGATACCGTCTTGACGTTTTGGTGGTAAAAGACATCGGGGAACGGAGGAATTTTGCACATGGGTTATTTACAAAAGCAGCAACCGCATTTTTTACATTTCTCTTCTTTCCCTGCTAATTACCGTTTAAGTTAAACAGGTATGTTAGCTGTGTAATTACTTGTTTGCATATGAGGTTGACATTGGTTTACAGAGTACAGGCAACCATGTAATTCCTCTGTAGCTACATGGCAATTATTGCGCTATTATAGAGTAATTAAACATTCAAATAAACGCTAAATGAAGGATTCTGTATGGGAGCTGCCAGCAACCGTAGGGCATAAAACCAAATAGTAATTCAAATTATAGTGTACTATAGTGGTACCAGCCAAAGCAGGTAGTTAAGAGTCTGTCATCTTTTACACTACATGATTTTTGTAGCTTTTCTGGCTGCACAAGTGTCTGGCCTAATGACCAAGGAGAGATCTAATTTTGCAAATTCTGCGTGGGTTAATCATTTTGCTATCCAGTTATCCCTCTCCTTTTCCTAAGGACAGAAGCAAATACATCGTTTATACTAAAACCGGTACAAACACTGCAGAATAGCGTTCTTCAGAAGACCCTTCAGAGTGGAGGCCCCAGCCCTCCACAAAGCAAAGCCAGAACCACTGCTGCCACCCAAGCAGGGATGTGGCAGCCCTGTGTCACGGCCAAGGTCCCCCACCAGCGCCAGACCAAGGACCCGCTCCTCAAGCCATGTCCCAGCAGCACTGTGGTTTCCAGGTCACAGCTGTGTTTAGCTGGGTACACTAACATTAAATCTGTTCTACACTCGTGTTTTATTTCATCTAGTTCCAGCTTACAGCAAAATTCCCACATTCCTTCTAACACTGGAAGTTAGCAGAGGGCTTGTTTTGACACTTGAACTTCACAAATAGAAGTTAGAGCCACAATCCACCCCTTCAGCAACACATGCCTGTTGATGCTGCAGAAGCAGCATCATCTGGCTTTGCCCAAGGTTGTTTGTTTAAGAGACAAACCTAAACATTAACATACTCACATCCAACTGTTAGTTAACTGCCCTAAGCAAAGCCCAAGCACAGTGATTTGTTACAGGTCAAACTATTAAAACCAACATTTAAGTCCATGAAGTGAGACCTTAGGACAGTTTATCATGTGCAAGGATAGCACCTGACCAAACTCAAAACTCAGATTTCCACCCCGCCACCCCCTAAGACTTTCCCCACAATTTTTACTACTTTGATGCTGCTGAAGGCCCTCAGTAAGGTAATGTCTCTGTTCAGGAGCAGCCTGGATACTGATGCTCCTGCCAATGCCATAAGTTATCCCTGAGATAAAGCCCCTAGATACAGCCCAGCATGTCCCTGTAGTGCCCCACAGCCCTCCTGACTCCTTCTCCAGCAGCACAGCCACACGAACCCAGACATTTGTCACAAGCACATTTCAAGCTGCCCAGTCTCTCTAGGCAAACATCAGGCTACAGAAAGGGAACTCTTGGACAGATTTCACTCAACTCCATGCAGTCTGGTCTAGGAGGTCACCCTGCTTTAGCAAGGAGCAGTGGACTAGATGACCTCTAGAGGTCTCTTCAAACTCCTATCACCCTGTGCAACTCTGACTGCTGCTGATGGAGGCAACTTAAACACCCCCAGGCTCATCCCTAAAGATCTTCAGGCACCCGAGTCTTAGATTTCAAGAAATTGCTGCACTCTGAGCTGAACTATAGCGCATCCTGTAGCATAAAGCATCTCTCTGGTTGAAATATCCTTGGCTCATCATAACATCGAACTTGACACAGGGGGGAATTTCTGTACTGTATCTAAGCAGAGATCCTCGTACTGCAGAGAGTTATGTTTAAGCACAATCTATTCCTTTTGCACAAACTCCTCTAAAATTTTGTGTGTATAGGTGGAAGTTTGCACCGAAGCCTGGCTCGGAAGGACCTACACCATTACCATCCTTTCCTACGCAATGCAGTAAAGCTGTGAGGGAAGTATTGGGGACCTCTGCTCTGTCACACTCACTGACAGGATACCTGCCCCAGAACAGCAGTGCACTCCATTTACCTGGTAACTTCAACTGCAAAAGCATTTCTCTTATGCCCTGGCTCCTTATGGTGACAGGACTTTTACCCTAGTTCAAAATGCACAAAAAAAAGTGATTTGGGGCATTATTTGTGGCAAAAGCATTTCTCATGACTATTTGACACTCATACCCAGCACTTTTCCAGCCATGGATCTTAACATTTGACAAAACCAGACAAACACCATTAAGGCAAAGGTCACACTGTAGATCATTTAAGACTGATACCAGAATACAGCAGTCTCCATGTCTTCCTTGGTCTCCTCCTGCAGGCACTCTGCTCAGGCTCAATTCCGTGCCGGCTGCGGTCAGAGGGAAGACGCCTCCATCTCAGGGGAAGCCGAATCAGGGCACAGATTAACAAAAGTCATTTCACTTGCACTGCCTGTGAGCCCAGCAAGTATCTGTTCTTGACAACAGTTGCCCTGCTGCTCACATGCTGCACTTGCCAAAGTGCACACACCCCTTTAAACCTTGCGAAGAAAACTCCCCCTGCGCATTTATAGAGGGGGGAATAACCTTCCTAGTGACCAAAATCAAACAGATTTGGGTTGCCCATGGACAGATGCATACCAAGACTTTGCTGGCCTTTGCTTCCCTTCCTCTGTTTACAAAGAAGTCCTTGTGACGCTGGGAGGATGTGTACTTTTAAAAATATGATTGTATTGCCTTTAATATATATGTTTGTTAAGGCAGCAGTTATAATCACAGCTACTGTTAGCCTTTTCTTCTGCCCCTCACGTAGCAACCAGTTCGAGCATTGGCAGCACCATTCTTGGCTTGCCAAGGGAACTATTTCTGTTCCTCAAATTTAATTTCCTAGCAGTTTAATTTATACTCTGTTGCTTTCCAGTTGTCATGAAAACCATCCTTTCCCTGCTAATGACAAAGTACGCTGCAGTTTCAGCGGCTGTTGAGGGGCTGAGGCGCCACCTCCAGCCCTGGGACCACCCTCACATTTTGTGAGGGCTACCTGTAAACATAGACACCAGAAAAAAGAAATAGCCTCTTTCCAGATTTTATTCATTGGCATCTTAGAAAAGGCTTCTGAGGAGAAAGGAATTTTTCTACCACTGCGCTGAGGATAAGCCCAGAGCAATGAGGTGGAAACTCCCTGCAGAGGGAGCATGCTCACCATCCCATCACACCCAGGACACTTCAGTCATCCAGACATGAGGAAAAAATAGAGCCTTTCAGATAAAGGCCAGCGTCTATCCTCTAACCCACTTGCTGTGCCTTGCCAACCCTGCCAAGGTACCTCCCTCTGTGAAGGAGAATTAAATGGAATTTCTGACCTGAGGAGCCAGGTTTCTTTATGCAGCATCACTAGCACAAAGCATGCCTGCAGATGTGTCCCAGCATATGGAATTTGGAAATTACCTCCTCACATTGCTGAACTTGTCTAAAATATCAGTCAGGTAGTGCTGGAAACAAGAACATCAGGACAAGGGATTCCAGAGGTCAGGCCATCTCATCAGCCCTCTAAAGGCATCCTGCACCAGAACATGCTGATTCACTCAAATACGCACCAGAAAAGAGCAAGCTCCCTCAAGACAGAGAATTATTTTATATCTTACACCCCAGTGGTGCCAGGAACCTTGGTCAGTTTAGAGACCTCTCACCAAGCCTCACCACACTGCAGATACAGGTGAGTTTCACCTGTATTGTGGTCTCCAGAGCTCATGGCACTTTGCTCCCAGATATGACAAGGCACCACCACCACTGATGCCAAGTGGGTGTCAAAAGGATTTATACCTTTCCAGCTGCCCGAAGAGAAGGAAAACCGCTGTAACATGAGCCCAAACCCTCAGCACAAGCCACACACAAGCACTCAGCCAGTGTTGCAGATGGGAACACTTTGAACATGGCTGTACAAACACCAGTGTTCTGGACTGACTTTTAAACACCGCAACAACCCCTCCAAAATGTTCCTGGGGAGCTCATGAAGGCCTTCTCAAGTCAGCCTTCACCCCTCTGCTGCTCCAGGGTGCTTTAGGGCCACTCAAAGCAGCAAAACATACCTGTGCATGTGCTATGAGTAAATTACAGGGCGGGTTACTACAGCACTGAGGGTCATTTTTGCTCCCAGCCTCCCTAGTCAGCACACTCCAGGAAGGATATAGGGCTCACCTGATGCCCGAGGGCAACCCCACCCCATTGGGGTTAGCAGCACCACTGCGCAAGGCACTGTTTGTAAATATACACACAGTTGATGCACAAGAGAAGAGAAGGAGAGGACACTGACCCTTGCCCAAGAAGGGCCAGAACCCATCCAAAGGGGTGAGCCAGATCCAGGGGAGCAAGCAGCAGGCGCAGCCCAAGGGCCAAGAGAGGGGCTACCTGCAGCACAGGTCCAAAATCCAATCAGGAGAAGTGGAGAGACCAGCAGCAGTGCTAAGCACAGGGCCACCCCAGCACAGCTCACATAAAGAAAGAGGAGAGGGAAGTCTGTCCCTGAATTTAAACGGAGCTCCCAAACCAATAGGCAGGGGCTGAGAGAGTGGAGGCCCAGATGATGCTCCTCAGGGCCACTCAGGTTTATTGGTGCCTGCTGGGCTCTGCTGTCTCCTGTCACTCTGGGCTCTGAAAACTTCTGCTTCCTCTCCATGCAACACAACGTGCTGATGAAGCCGCTGGAGGGCAAGGTGGGAACGTGGCCTTTGCCCTAAAGCAGAGCTTTCCCTAGAATAGGTGTAGATGGGAAGTGTATGGTAATAATTTGTCAAGCGCCAGACTGAAATTGTGGATAAGAATCATGCTTTTTGTGTAGAAAATTGAAAATGAAATAGCGTCTAAAACTGTAGCTATTACACAGCACATTATCTTGAAGGGCTTTGGTATAATTTAGATAAAACACCATATCTCTTATTTCAGAAATGTCAACATCATTCTAAACGTACATGTGCTTTTCTATCGGCTTCCTGTGAAGACTTGCAACTCTACAAGCCTCCTCCTCTTGTTCTCTCCATTTTCTTTTTAAATTGGCAAATGAGTATTCAATCTTTCAACATTTCAGGTATGTTTTTATATGTGGGAAAAGTGCACGTTCAGAGATGCCCCTGAATGGCTCCATTATCTGTGTTATCAGCTGTGACACATGACCAGAAGTAATATCTATGCATATGGATGAAACAGAAAAAGAAAAAAATACCGAGCTCCAGAACAAAGATGAAACGTTTCCCTTCCCTCCTGCACTCTTCCTATTTATGCTGCATTTCATCCCCACTGCTCTGTACATGCTGCATTGGTGAGCTGGGGTGTGAATCAGTATCCCAAGCACAGGGTGCTCAGCACTAGTCTGAAATGAGAAACTCTCCCAAAAAACTACAGCACAGGCAGGGAATGTGACCGAACGAACCAGATGGGAAGGGTCTGCACCACAAGAACCCCCCCAGTGAGATGCCTCCTGTCAGAGCTGTCTCTTCACTTTGCACTGGGCTCCTGCTGGGTTCAGCGCATCCCTAAGGACGCTCTGTGCATGCCTGGGCTATAAGGCAACCCAGGGTCTGAGCCTGGGGCTCCAGCAGGGAGCAGAACATGTAGGAGTTTGGCACCACAGCGCCCTTAGACCTTTAGCCCCCAGCACATCCAAAACCGTTTTGAGAATTGGAGACAACTGTTCCTTGATATTAACTGCAGCAGTGTGGGCTGGGTGGGGCTCTGGTGGCTCTAGTTGAGCAGGGGGTAGACTAGACAGTCTCCAGAGGCACCTGCCAACATCAACCCCTGTCTGGGTTTCTGTTTCATTGTTAGCTCATAGGAAGATCTGGACAATTAACATGGATTTTATCCATGTCTTGCCATCTCCAACCTCAGATCAGGTTTCAGGAGTGTTTCAGACCCCTCGCTAATTGCCCTCCAATGGTTTTGTTCCCTTCTGCTGGGAGAAAAAGCCTTGTCATGATGAGAAGGGGAAGATGGGGTGTTGGCACAAAATACCATGGGGATGTGCTTCCTAAGCCCTTGGTTTAGCGTTCAGCAGTCCATATTGGGAGACTTTCTTGAGGCCTTTCAGTACTCCAAAGGGCCTGTGAAAGATGGGGACAGACTTTGTAGCAGGACCTGCTGTGAAATGACAAGGGCTGATGGTTTTAAACTAAAAGAGGGAGATTTAGACCAAAGAGAAGGAAGAAATTTTTGATGCTGAGGGTGGTGAGACCCTGGCCCAGATTTCCCAGAGGTGGTTGATGCCCCATCCCTGGAACCATTCCAGGTGAGGCTGGATGGGGCTCTGAGCAACCTGCTCTAGTTGCAGATGTCCCTGCTCACTCCAGAGGGGTTGGACTAGATGACCTCGAAAGGTCCCTTCCCACCCAAACCACTCTATGATGAACTATTACCATTTCCCAGTTCCAAAGTGCCATTGACAGCTCTGGGCATCAAGAGGCCGTCACCACAAGAAGATGTGGCCATTCAAGCTGCTGCACACCAGTGGTCCCGGTGAGTGAGGATGGCGAGGTGCTGTTGGGAAGAGCAAAGCACCCAGTGTGCCCCGTGGTGGGCGAGGACAGAACCTAGCCAGGCCCAGTTTGTAATGGCACCTTGCTGCATGTCCAACATCCCCATTTTCATCTTCCCTGCTCCCTGGCCCTCACTTTTCTCCTCTTTATTTCAACTTGGCTTATTGTGCCTGTTTGCCAGGTCACCTCGAGTGAAGTCACAGGCAGGGACCCCAGGGCACAGGAAGAGAGCAGCCATCGACACTGCTGCCTTTCATACCTGCTTTGGTGCCACTCATGTCTCCAGCGTGACTGAAAACCACAGGAGCTCACCAGGCTCCTGTGCCATCCCCATATACATGGCAGCAGCCTCTGCTCACCCCTCCCGCCTACACAAGTGGAATCCAGCACAGGGAATGTTTACAGCAATGCAAGTCTGCAGCTGCAATTCTCAAGTTCATTAACAGTGTCCCTGCAAAGATAATGTTTTTTAATTGGGGCCCTAATTAGCAATGAGTTCTCATTATTTTTCATTGAAATCCCCAAGCAGCTTTGGCACGTTCTCTTTGTTCTTTTGAAATCGGGGAAGTGGAGAAGCCTAAGGGAGATAAAGCAGACAGCTGATGATATGCTGGGGGTGGTGGTGGTGTTGTGTTCCCCGCCATTCCTTCAGTTTAACACATTTCACAGCAATTTTACCTACTATTTATGATTTGAAGAAATAAGCATTTCCACAAAGAAACATTAACTTCATCATGGTTGATTGCTACTCTCTGTCCTACCCAAAAAGATGTGTCACTAGGGCAACACACACCCTGTAATGAGGCCAGGCTCGCTCTTCACTTGGGCAAAATCTCCACTGGCTTCAAGAGGAGCTTGACAAGTGTGGGGGCACGAATCCAGGAACTGGCAATGAGAAAAGCCTGCCTGAGAAGCAGCCAAACAGGCCCCCAACTTTCAGCACGGTGGCTCCGAAGAGGGAAATGTAAATCAGATGGAGACATTTGCCAAAACCTTCATTAACACCAATAAGGTCAGGCCCTGAGGTGAGCATCTGGTGCCGGGAGCCAACCTTGGCACCTCGCGGTTGTTTCATGTGAGCCACAAGGACTGGCCGCCAGCGAAAGCCGAGGGACAAGCTATGCCTACAGCAATGGGCGAGGAGCTCGGAAGCACTGGGGGCATCCAGCTCTCTCCAGTGATGAAAGCTCTTCTGCAGAGGTTCAGCTTCCCAGCCACAGTAGCCAGGACCCAGGGCCATGCCAGCTGCTGGAAGAGAGCAGAGGCTGAATCATTAGAGAGGGGCTTCCCTGCAGCCCTTGGGGGTACAGAGTCTCCCAAAAAGCATCCAAGCCTTGGCTTGACCTATCAGAATGCGCATCTGAGTGCAGCAGGGTGCAAGGCAGCAGAAGGGCAGCTTCATGTCTCCTCAGAATGAATGTCTGGCCTGGCTGCTGATCCCTCAGGATTCACCACATCTTTTGACGGCTGTATCGCAAACAAATACCATCTACATCCCTACGGCTGTAACTGGCCTCTCTAACTGTACAGACACAGCTCTGGGAGACAGAGACATGCCTCGCTCCCGAGTAATCCCCCACATTTACTAGGCTGTGCTTACCTGACCCTCACTCTGCTACTTCTTCAAGAGATGTAAAAGTGAAAAGGAGCCCTTCCAGCAAGTATAAATGTAATTTTTCCTTGGTTTTGGCCCCTTTTCATAGCCTGAGTGCCTAGGAAAAGACAAGAATCAACCCTGGTAAAGTTAATCACTCAGCTTTGTTGCAGCCAACAAGCAACTAATGAAAGAAAAAAAGGTTTTTTTTCCCAACAGAAGAATGCCACAATGCCCCATGGAAGTTCTCCATCAAGAAACAGGTGACCTATACCCATTCCAGTAAGAAACGGACTCAGCACTGGAACAGAGGAGTCCGGCTGTTTGACTGCACCAGTACCTGCTCCAAAACCAGAACTGCTTTGGGCTCTTGGTAAATTTGGGGATGTTTTTTTCTGAGGGATGGATAATCATCACATTGTTTCCACAGTCCTTCTACAAATTATTTTGATAATAAAGGACCTCCTGTGACATTAAGTACATTTTAATTACAACATTGTCTGTAATGCATATATCTAATTGCAAATAATTATTTTATCACATTTTGTCTGTATGCCTGTTATATGCATCAGATATTATCTTCTGACTCAGTGGTACAGGTTAATTAAAATTTCTCTTTTAATATCGTTTCAAAGCTAACCACATAATTTCATCTGAACACCAGCTGCATTGGCAAAAATATTTTTTTATTATTTTTTGCCGTGCTTATCCATAGAGGAAAACCTGAGCCATTTCTGAAGGCTGTAATTACTGAACTGCTCTCTGCAGTAATTTATTTGCAGAAGAAGAAAAGAAGGAAGAATCTGTCTAACATTGGTGACCAGCAGTTGCTTTGTGTGTTTCTGGTTTATTTTGAAGGCCTTTTTGTTCTCTTCCTTATGTACGAGAGAATTGGAGATCATGGGTTCAGGAGGAGAATTTAACATATTGCATAAGCATTAGATGAAGTCTGTTTTGTCAGTGTAAATGGTGCCCGGGGTTAAGACAAACCGCCTGGTCAGTCTTGATGTTAACAGAGCTCAGCTTAAGGGTTATCCCAGTCAACTGTTTCCTTCCTCATTTATTGTTCAAAGAGCAAGCACAGGGTGAGAGAAAATGAAAATATCCACATACTGTTGAGTCAAAAAAAGAGAGCTTAGGTAAAATAATTGGCAATATAAAAACCCAAACAAGAAAGCTGAGCAGAGGACAAAAAAAAGAAGACTCTTCTTTCATATGGCAGAACACTTCATCTCTAACTGGTACTAAAAAATGACCTTTGCTTCTTACTCTCTATGGATTGTTTCTTAGGAGCAGAGGTATTTCTGTCAGCCTGGCCATCAGCATCTCCCTGCTACTTCAGACCGCAGTGCTGACATGTTCTGCCTGTCTGCTCTGTCAGCTCCAAGGCAGATAGAGGGGCTAAGGCCGTCAGGGAGAGGGTTGACACGTGTTCCCCCAGAGCCAGGACACAGCCAGGCAGCCCAAGGAGGGGAGCAGGGGCTCCCGGGACCTCCACTGATGCAATGCCGGATGGGCAGAGGTGAACGCTGCCAGGCGGAAATTGCTGGAGCTCTACGAGACCATGAGTGACCTTTCCTCTTGGAGAGGGGTGAAGTAAACAACTTATCTCGGATTTAGTGCTGTTGAGACAAGCAGCACTTTATCTCTGCACCGCCGCACACGGAGCACAGAAGCAGAGCGGCGGTTTCCCTGCTCTTACAGCGTGAGCCAGCTCTGCTCTCTTAGTCCTCGCGCTGAGGCGTAACACCTCCTCACGGAAAGATCTTGCCCAGGGCACTAGGTCACGGGCTTGCACAACCTGCCATGAACCTCTGCACACAATTCAACCTTTTGCAAGCATAGTTTGATCTCTCATTAGTGGGTTGATATTTTCACTCCATGAAATTTCCTCATCCTCCACGCCATTTCCTTTCGGAAGGCATCAAGGGACATGCAATCCATGTTCCTTCTATTTTGGATTTTTTTTTTTTTCCATCCATAAATTCTTCTCTTTCCCTCTATACACAGTTTGCAATTCTGGCAGAAGGAAATCTGATGTCTGGTTTTGACAGTGTTTTTTTCTGTCTGTTATTTTTACTATGTGAATGACATTTTAATGCCTCATATGCTGCAACAATTAGAAATTTTCCATCAGATTTTTCTGCCCAGCACCCAGAAGCTCCATTCCCTTTTACTGCCAGATTTCCAGGGTTAGGAACTTCTGAAAACCCAGTTCCCAAGCGCTGCTCCTCTTGGGGACACTCCTGCTCCCAGCTTTACATGGGGTTTATTTCAGCGCAGATTATTTTAGCACTATCACCCCATTGTTAGTCCCCAGCCCATACACCAGCACAGACCCGTGTGTTGCAGCACAGACCACTTCCAGCTCAAACCAGAACTAAATCCTCCAAGGTGGATATACTTGTGTGTGCTAGAGGCCTGTCTGCTTGTCCTTAAGTAAATACTCAACTCCCATGAAGTAAGGATGAAATAAGTAACTTATGCTAAATAATTAACCATTTTTAGAAGGCTGCAAGTGTAGTGTGCTCATCTGACACACCTTTTTTCAGGACACATCCTCAGCAGATGCCACCAACCTTTGAACTGCTGTTCTCCACCTGCCTGATAAGTGGGTGGACACTGGTCGCATCTCTCCCAGCTTCCCCTGCACTGCTGACCTCTCCATCACAGCTGAGTTATTCATGAATTCATCTGCAATGGGACAGGAAAAAAACCTTTGGTAAGAAATGCAAACGAGAGTCACTGAGGGAGATTCTCAGCAAGCGTAAAGAAATGAGGCACCTTTGCTTTTATAAGCTCTGTGAAACTCTGAGCCTTTGCAGGAGCTGATCTGTGGCAAGTGGTTTGCAGGACCCAGGCTAGGGAAAAGTCAGGCATCTATTAGAAGTTAAGCACTAACCGCACGGCTTTGCGTCTAAAGCAGGAGCTTGCAGGGGGGAGGGATCCATGCCTGCATATGCTATAGGAACACTGTTAGGAGAATAAACCCTTCAAACTCAGAGCCAGCTGGAAAAACCTTCTACACACACTCAGTCCTATCAAGCCTGTGAGAGCAGAGTTTCATTTCCACAGGCAGCATGCTGGCACAGCACCGACACTCTGCCAACAACGCGGCGCTGCGCCTACATTGGGAAGCATTAAGTGAATTGATACAAGTTGGGGAATAAGAAACTCTTGCGCCTTAATGGATGCGTCAGATCAAGGGTATGCAACAGGACACAAAGAATAACTTTCCGAATGCAATTTGAAACATTTGGCTTGAAAGACAAATAACCAGTACTGGTATCCTATGATAAGGAAATTACCATCTCGCCTGCACGTTATTTAGGAGGCAAGTCTCTTTTATGTACTCTTTCCCTACCTTTTTTTTCCGGGCTCATTGTAAAGTGTTATATTGACACAAGTAAGCAGAGAAGTTCCGTAATTTAATCTCTGTCATTAAAATTTCAGACTCAACAGGAAAAGTAGCCCTGCCTGTTCATCAAGTCCAGTGAAATTCAGGTGGCCAGATTTAGAGCTGCAGCAGCAGGTTTCACATTTCCACAGACTGCAGTAAGCAGCCAAGTTCCTCACCAGCGCCCGCCCTTGCTTACAGCAGGTAAGAAAACAGGACAGAGATTCCATCCTTCTGGGACTAAGGAGCTTAATGCGCTAGGTGCACAGCAACACAGGCCAGATGTTGCTCCTCCTGGCCCACTGAAGCCAAATGATTAAAGCAAATGAGGTACATCCTGGTTTTTTATTGCTGTGACTCTGGCTCTGTTTGATGTTTTATTATATGCTATGGTCAGTTGCTGCTCTCTGACCATGGAAAGGTGATTTCTGTCACCTTTCCAATGTGATATCAGGTGGACCTGCAGCTTTTCTGTCTCGGAGAACTTCAGGAAGCCTTTACCTTTCCAAGGCAAGGCTCTCCAGGGACAGCACTGCTCAGCATCCTCCCCTTCATGCCATCTGCGCCCCAGCGACTCGCTCCAGCACCAAATTTTCCGGGGATATGTCCTGCTGCTGCTTTGTGGGCTCCTGTTAGCTAAGGGTAGCTGGCAGCCCAGAAGCAAGGGCAGAAAACATGACTGAAGACAAATAGTGTGCCCTTTGCTTCTGCTCCTCTTCCCCATGCATCCCTCACAGTGTCCCAGAGGTGGCAAAGGCAGGCACAGAGCACCTGCTGCAAGGAGAAGCAGGAACAAAATCACAAAATCCCCAAGTCACAAAATCCCCAAATCCCAGCATCCCAGCATGGTCTATGTTAGAAGTGACCTCTGGAGATCATCCAATGCCCCTGCTCCAACATGAGCCATGCAATTCAGGGAGAGCATGCCTGCCTGGAGCATAAACGCATATTAATAATTTAGGCTATTCTATTTTAGACTGGAAATGTGCTGCCCCTTAACCGTACTGCTGATAGATAGGAACGGGTACCTGAAATAGTCCCAGCTCTAAAAGCTCTCTACAGCACCCTGACCACGCACCAGGAGGGGACGTGGCTTGCAGGCAGGCTCTCCTCCCCAGGGAATTCCTTCAGCTCTGTGATAAGTGATTACGGCTTTGTGCCCTTAAATGACTGCTTTATATAGATTTGACTTCAGATCCTGAAAGCTGAATGACCAAATCTCTTTCAGGAAATTATTCCACCTCAGCCATCAACGTTCGGAAATGCATCATCTGATTTTCTGGGAAATCGCAACTGTTATGTTGCTCAAAAACACAAGTCATGGGATTCTACAAGCGGTTTCCCCACTCAGGCTGAAATCATTACTGCAAGTTTACTGCGATTTCTGGTTTGCATTATGCTACATCAGCTCATAAATGCATCTTCCGAGAAGTTATATTTTATGATGTTTTAACTAATAGGTTGAAGGTCAGTTGCATATAATTCTGATACATTCATTTGGATTCATTAGCTTACCTAAAACTCAGGAAAACCTGTTCAATGGGTTCTCATCTTGCTGCTATACCGACTGCTCGCTCTTCATAAAAGGAATTTTACACCATGAAGATAAGCCAACATGTGGTGATGCATTTACATGCGCAACAAAACATGTTATATGACACGTGGCATGCAGAAGAAAATGCTAGTTAGAACAGCCGTAGTTTATGGTTCAGTTTTGTACCATGATGATTCAGCTAATGCCAAGATTTACCAAAAATAAACAGGAAAATTGTCAGAAATCTTTACAGTAACTTCCATTTTTAAAAGCTTTTACTAGACTATGTATTTCCAAGTAACATGCCCTTTGAAAACCAGAAGAAACTTTTGAGAAGCACAGTCTCTCATGACACCCCATATGGAAGCATCTTCATTTCCAGGAGCTTTGAAGTTGTTCTCATCACAGCCAAGTGGCCAAAACCCCTGTGAGAACAGGAATCCACTTAATTCTGTCCAGGTTTGGCCCTTTACCAGCCTGAACAGACAGTGGTAATCCAGCGATCAGATTTAGTCCTCATTTAAGCAGCAAGCGCATTAACACTTTAACTGCAATGGAAGTGGGGTTGAATTTGGTCTGTGTGCCCTCCCCTGGGATTTCCAATGCTGCTGGAGACAAGAAGGTGTCCTTCAAGCCTCTTCTGGTTGCTTACAGATGGATATTACAACATGTTCCCTCACCAGTGTCAACCCTCCAGCCTCCAGATAGGAATGTCCTGCCCCATAGGGCGTTAACTCTGCATCGCCTACATAACAACATCAGGGGCACTTTTCCATCTCTGCAGCTCCCTGGTACACAAGAACCGCGTTCAAATAATCTTAATCCCCTGATTAAAGCACACAAGTTTAAAAAAAGAAACACAACAAAAACATCCACTCTCATTATGCTAATGTGAAATGGTGCCGCCACACTGAGCTCTTCACGTGACCACATTTGCCAGGACCTGACAGGGAGAGAAAGAACTGTGCTGCCATTCAAGCTGGGACATCAAGATTCTGGGGAGCTTTCCATGAGCAGAATTTCTGGCTGACTTTAAAATACCGCGAGCCCAAAGCTATGCAGTTAGGTGCTGAGCACCAGAATGCTTTCCTCGTTGTCACAAAAGCCATTAGACATTGGAGCAGCTATATAATCACAAAAGCAGCTATATAATCACAAAAGCAGCTATATAATCACAAATGCTTCATCTGCAACAATAATTTTTTAATTTTTTTTTTTAACGAAGGACAAGAACATGGAATCATAGAATCATTCAAGCTGAAAAAGATTTTTAACATCATCAATTCCAAACATTAAACATGGAAGTATCAGAAATTGCCAGAAGATTCCAATTCAATTAAAATAAAAGGGAAGGGGGAAAAAAATAAATAAAAAAAAAGAGAAGGGAGCCAAGATTTCAGCCTTGTGCATCCTCAGCCACCTGCATATATCGATCTGCAGCAATGAAAGGGAAAAGCTGGAGTGACCCAACTGGTCTGCTCAGGAAGCTGCAGACACTCCATTTGCAACACGTGACCACAAATTCTAGACAACTGTTGGAGATTTATTAAGTTTTCTAGAATGAGACATTATGTAACAGTGTTATGAGAAGAATATGCACCAAGAATTACTGTAAGCCTTCCATGGGCTCCAAAACAATAGCCTAGTAGAGGACAATAAATTCTCCATGCCTGACTCCAAGGTCATGTGTTCAAACTTTTTTTGTGTAAGGAAAAGGATTTTTTTTAAAAAACAACGTAGCATTTCAGCACTATCTGTCTTCCTCTTTACGAGCAGCAGGAATACCACCAGGTTTGGTGGCTCTACAGGGCAGCGCTGAGACACAGCCAGTCTTTGCTCTCTGCCTTCCAGAATCCAGCTATGCCACAGTCAAAATCACCACATTGTGCCACCAGCCACCCCCTGTCACCCCAAACTCCTGCCGCTTGCTGGTTTATGTCTTTATTTTGCCAGGTTAATTTTCACCCAGAGCTCACTTGGCACACGGGTGGTGTCCCCCCACACAAGAGCTGGGACTGTCCTTTCACTAGTGGGACATGTTTAGGGCTTGTTGACATGTTGCTTTGGTGACCCCAGGCCTTTGTGGATAAATGATCCCGGAGAGGCCTCAGAGGAAGTGAGATGAGGCAGTGATATATTTTCCGGTCCTAACAATAGTAATTCTTCTGACATCTTATTTTCCTACAATGATTAAGGGCTGAAAAAATAAATTCTATAAATACATGACTTGTAAATGAATTTGTAAGTAATTTTGTTAAAAAGGAAGAAGTTTACGTGCAATCTACACATCCTAAACACATTGTTTTCTTTTTTAGGACCTCATCTTGCCATGGTACTTATTAAAATTTACTTTTCTGCCCTGGATGAGAGGATATGAAGGCCTTTAACTGAAACCCTGCTGGCTTCTAATTCTGAGGCAAATCCTGCTTTTGTTCTGTAACACTGAATCTGCTCAGTGTTCTACCTTCCCTGTGCATCCCATGAGTAAATTCAGCACTTACTCACACAGTACATAAACTCAGAACACATTTTCAGTGTGAGCCACTATTCAAAACCGGAAGGTTCCCCATCACTAAGCCCAAGCATAGCCGCCTGCTATTCCCAGCGGCATGTCCATTCCAAACACACCAGCACCACCCTGTCCCTGGGCTCACAAAGTTCCCCAGCTCCACTGCACCTCCCTGGAAACCCCATCCCAGGCCATCGCTGTCCCGAGTCCCGCACAAAGCTGGACTCTCCACCCAGCGTGTACTTGGAACTGCTGCCTTTGGTGGGAGGGGTGTGCCCTCAGTGCCTGGAGAGAAATCATAGAACCACACCTTCGCGTAGGTTGGAAGAGACCATCGAGCCCAACATTAAACCCAGCACTACCAGGTCACCACTAAACCATGTCCCTCAGCACCACATTTCCATGGCTTTGAGACCCCTCCAGGGATCATGGGGACTCCACCACTGCCCTGCGCAGCCTGGGACAGACCTTGACAGCCCTTGTGGGGAAAAAAATTGTACCTTGGGTCCAACCTAAACCTCCCCTGGTGCAACTTGAGCCCAGTTCCTCTTGTCCTCCTGCTTGTTCCTTGAGAGAAGAGACTGACCCTACCTGGCTCCAACCTTCTGTCAGGGAGCTGTGGAGAGCAAGAAGGTCTCCCCTGAGTCTCCTTTCCTCCAGGATCAACAACCCCAGGTCCCTCAGCTGCTTCTCATGAGACTTGTGCTCTAGACCCTTCCCCAGCTCCGTTCTCCTTCTCTGTACATGCTGCAGCTCCTCAATGTCCTTCTGGGAGTGAGGGGCCCAAAACTAGACCCAGGATTCGAGGGGTGGCCTCCCTACTGCCCAGTCTAGGGGGACGATCCCTGCCGTAGTCCTGCTGGCCACACTATTTCTGACACACATCAGAATGCTGGTGGCCTCCTTGACCACCTGGGCATACGCTGGCTCATCTCCAGCCGGCTGCAGACCAGCTGCTGGGTACTAAGCCACAGCTCCCCAGACAGTGCAGACGCTTGGCTAAGAGGCCCCGGTGGGCGACGTCAGCGCGACGGGGGTGATGCCAAAGTCGGCAGAGCCTCGCGGGGCCCGCCGGGAACCGTAGTCCTCCCGTGAGGCGAGCGCCGCGCCTGCGCGGGGAGGCGGCCGGGCGGGAGGGGGGCGGTCAGCCGTCCGCCCGCG
>JAAGNO010024591.1:0-18347 GCA_033439905.1 Ceryle rudis
GTGGAGAGGCTTCCTCCTTCCAGGCTTTCACTCTTACTCTGACGTCCAGGGTGAGGGATTCCTGAGGGCTGGTCTTAAGACCATCATCGCACACCTTACTCTGATGATGCTGTTTGAAGAGAAGCAATTACCAGCAACAAAATTGCCTCAGTTTTTGAAAATTCCATCTCAGCTGTAACCTCTCAAGTCTGCATTTGTATCCTTAGGGTTGTACTGCTCATCCCTTTTGTGAGTTCTGTACATGTAAAATTGCTTAAACTTTTTAACTAGCACATTTTTAGGAAGAACTTGGGTTCTTTTGGTATGCAACCCTGTAAATTACAGAAAATTCTAGAGGAATTAGTTTGAAATAAAGTCGAACCGACGAAGTGTCCGCTCCTTACATGAAACAGTTCTGATGAACGCTGTCGGCACGGTAACTGGTGATGGTGGGAGCTGGTCAACTTGCTGCTTTTTTCCAAATAACATTAACTTGCCTCTGAACTGTTTGTGCTTTGAAGGCATAGGTGTGACACAAACAACTCCGTTTGCTGTCAGTATTTTAGTATTTAATATTTTCTTAGTTTAGATTAGGATTAATGAGTTACTGTTATTTTGCTATTAGAAGGTGGGTTTTCTTGGGGTTTTTTTTTTTTGTTTTTTGTTTTTGTTTTTTTTGTTGTTGTTGTTGTTAGTTGCCCTTTTGTTTTAGTTCCTTGTTCAAATACAGCACTTCATGAACAAATGTTTAGGAATCGTATGAGGATTTGGGGGCCACTTTCTCATACAGAGTTTGTTAAAGGTCTGAACAATTCTCTCCCATGTCTGCAGCACTTCCTTTTCTGGCACAGCTTTCTGTGATGCATGCTTGTATTTATTCACTCTTTGAAAGAGATTTATTGCAGAGATTTCCTCCAGTCGGTCGCCTCCTTTTGACATAGTAAACTTGAAGTGATATGAACAGGGCTTGGTAAGAGAATGGTGAAGACTTAGGGATAGGTAAAAAAAAAACCTGCAACCCAACCAACCCCAGACTTTCCTGTGCCTGTTCCTTCACCCTGGTAGGGTGTGCTTTCGCTTCCAGAGGTTGACAGGTCAGTCTCTTCAGGCCTTTTCGTTAGGGCTGGCCTCCTGCCCGTCTCAGTTGGTGCATCTGGTTATCTCTGCTGCATTAAGGCTGGTCCATTGTGTAAGTAGGTAGGGAGGGGAACGCGTATAGCATAAATCCTGCTGTCCTGGCACATCATACTGTGGTCTTTTTGGTTTTTGACCAACTCCTAGGAGAGTTGGACACTGCTGCTGTGGAAAGCTGTTGTTTTGGACAAGATTCCTGAGGGGCAGCCACAGGCTTATGTGATAGTGAAGACTTGGGGCTCCTTCAGTAAGTTCTGTGTTGGATGCTGTAATTGCTTGTGAGGTCCATGCAGCTGAGAGTTACAGTTCAGGGAAGCATTCAGAAGGACCAACATCTCTAGCGATTGTAAGAACCTCCGTACACTAAACCACAGATTCAGGGCCTTCAATTTGTATAACAGAGGCTTGACCTCCCCTGTTTGTCTTCTGCTCATTGATTAAGAATAATTTGGTTTATTTTCTTCTCTTGGGGTAATCTGTGTCAGTATGTTGGGGGGTGGCAGGGGAGGGTCAGGAAGAGAAGGTCAGCTCTTTTGTCTTACTGGTGTTTTTTCTGCATGGTCAGGGCTTTCTAACTGTACCCGGGGCAAAATACCAAATTTCAAAGTCCTTCGCACAAGGAAGGTTCTCTGTGTTCAGTGACATTAGGTACACGTGCATCCCATAAACATATACGTTTTGATTGCTAGTGTGTAAGTGTATTAGGCGATTGCTGTGCTGCTGTTTGATATCTTATTGGGAGCAGTAAATGAATCGCCACATGTAGGAGATCGTCGTGTAGACGGGGGCAGTTCTTGGAGCACGTTTCATTTTGCAGCTGAAGAAGCTGTTCCGGGTCACAGTGAACCTTTGCTGTCTCTTGAGCGTTATGATGGACTTGTGGGCAACAGATCCGGATTTTATTCAGCAGCTGAATGATGGTGGTGTGTATCTGGCCTGAGGAATGGCTTTGGAGACTTTCTTCCAGCTATGATAAATGGAGTTGGCACTAGGGATTTTTTTTAAAAACACAGCACGAGAAGGTGTAAATGAGCAGGAGGTGTTCATTAACTTCATACTGGATGGCTTCTTCCTTCTCCTCCTCCTTCAGAAACTGTCTGCTGTGTTCCCTCCCTGTGATTAGCATTTAAAGATGAAGATGGCTGCTGTTACCTTATGTTCTCTGCTAGGTATGCAGTAATGACGAGTAACACAAGATAGTAAGGAAGCCGTATGAAATGCTTTTGATTTTTTTACTCTGCTGCTATTTTGTGGTAGAAATCTTGTAGCGTGTGTTTAAAACATATTTTTTTTTTTTCCAGTTTTCTTCTCTATGTGGTTTGGGAAGTATTGGATCAGGTATTAAAATGTCAGGCCTATCAGAAAAGTGCTCTTGGGAGTTTTGTGGTGGGCCCCCCAAAAAATAATAATTTCAGTAATTATCAAGCAAAATTTGGCATGTAATCTTGATGCTGCTCAAGGGAAAACCAGTAGCAACTAGCCATATAATATATATATTTATTTTTTTAATCTTGTTTTCATTAATGAGAGCTGTCTTAGGCACTGAAAGACTCTGGAGGCACACAAGCCGTGCTTGAGAGTGATTGTAATCTTCAAATAAGTACTAGCTCGCTGAAGTGAAAAGTGCGTAATGCTGAGAAGAGAACGCTTCTGATTCCGGGCGGGGCGTTTGCTTGCCCCTGACTGGATGGAAGGGAGAAATCTGCTGCTGGGATAAAGGAGTCTTTGGCAGGATTTGGCCAGATGGAGCTTATCCCCTTGACTGCAGTAGTAGTAATGTCTTTTAAGTTCCACAGTGCTTTCTGGATTCTCTCCTATTTACAACGAAATTTCTGAATTTCACGCTTGTTGTGTTGAGGAGACTTCAGAACGCGGGCTGGCTCCCTATCCAGCTGAGCCTGCAGTCAAGGCAGACTGAAGCAATATGCTCTGGAAAGAAGTGTGAATTTTCTCATGTTTCCGTGAGCGTTAATAGGAAGACTAATTAGGACAACTTGAAGCCAAGATTGCCGTGTTTCACTTTGAGACAAATTATCAAAGACTTCCATCAGCTGTAGTTGGATGTATTTGGCATTCCAAGTTTAAATCTGCTTTAGATTAGTTTAGAATCAGAAGTGAGGAAAATAAGTTTAAATCAAACTCAGGGCTTGAATTGAGAGGAGAACAAGGAAAAATAAAAGTCTGACACGTGAAGAATTCTGCGCTCTCATAAAACCAGAAGGAGATAATTAGAAGTATATTATTATTGGGTTTAGTTCCAGTTTGCAGACTGTTTGTAGCTGACACCAAGTCAGTATTTCAGACTGAAAATGCTGTATTAAATTCTACTGTAGCTTTTTTTGGTACGGGACTGTATTTAAGTTTTACAGATACATGCAGACAGACAGAGTTTCTTCTCTTGCAGATGTGACATTTCTGCTTCTACAGGTCTGCATAACCTAAAACATAGGTCCCCACATCTCAGCTCTTGACTCCTGATATATTCTTACTTTGGACATAAAAAAGCCTGTGGCTGCTGCCTTTGCAGGGCTGACTTTGTGCTGTCAGATTCAGCTTCTGGGGAAGGTACAGTACAAAAGTTAGTTTGCTTGAGTGTTAAAGGCAGCAGCCTCTGGCCAAGGAGTACATGTACAAGAGGTACACTTCTCTCTGCTGTGTCTGTTCCTCCCTGCTCTCCCTAGGAAAGTAGGAGGACAGCGGGAGTCTCTCCCTGCTCTTCTGCTGCATGCTACCAGAAAGCAGGACTCGAGCCCGGTGCTTTCCATCTCACGATACGTATGTTTGAGACTCCAGCTCCATCGTGTCCTGTACTTCTTCCACCTTCTTGTTACTGCTCTGCATCCTCAGCCAGAGATGACCGAGTACCTTTATTCCTATTGCAGAGCAGGGCTGGAAGCTGGCAGCCCCCGCTGTGCGGAGCAGCAAGATGTACCTTCTCTGTAGCGGCTGGCTGTGGGTGTCTGCTGTGCTGCGAGAGGAGACGTAAGGCAGAGCTGAGAGGAGCTGATACCGCACCCGGCACAGGCAGACGAGTCGCACATCGCAGGCATAGCACAATTCTGGGAACTTGCAGCGTTGCGTCTCTGTCTCCACCGCTGCAGTAGCTGTGGGCGCGAATGCCGTTCTTCAGAGGACCGTGATTCCTTCCACTTCAAACGGGTTATGTGGCCTGCTGTCTCCTTCCTTCTTTAATGTGTCCCGCCTCTTGAGCAATATCAAGGCTCAGAAGAGAGCCAAGGAAAACGTTTTCTCTGCAGTATAGCGTTTCTGAGGAAGAATTGCGGGGAGGAAGGAAGGTCTTTCATCGTGCATGGTGGAAACGGTACCTCACGTTTATTAGCAACATGATTCATCAGGTAGCAAGTTGGTAGTGTTCTACTCTCCGTTTCACTTTCTCTAATGGGAGTATCCCGTGTGTGTCTTGCGGCTTTCATCACTGCCCCGTGAATAACTCTTAAACTCTTGGTCCATTTCAAGCGGCTCAGACAGTTTTGCTAGGTCTTAAAGATAGCTGTGTTCTGTAACTACTGTAAAAGGACGTGGCTGGGTTGAGGCAAGAGGCAGCGTGGTGTGAGCTGACGCTTTGAAACGGGAGGGTATGTGGTGGGGCAATGACACATTAGGAGGCAGGAAGGCTTCTGCAAGAATTTCCACCTTCTTCGGTGCCCTGGTTCCTTTAGGAGACAGAAGACAAGCAGGTAATAAGCAGGTATCAGTCAAGGAACTGTTGACTATTTTGTGGGCTATAATGCATTTTTCTCATGAGGAGTGTGGCTGCAGGGCTGTATTATTTCGTGTTGTGCTGCAAGAGCAAGGAGTGAGGAAGTCTGGTCTCAAATAGGGAGGAGTATTCCAGGTGGGCTAAGGATAGCTTTATTTGGGTTCACAGGAAAAACAAGGGCTGCCCCTTAAACTTGTTGCAGCATTGGAAGCTCTCGTCTTTTTCCTGACTCTGGCATGGTGTGTTGGGTGAAATACGTCCTTCGAAAGTGTTCTGGCTTTCACCACATCACATTAACCTAGCGTAGCCATCAAACTTGGTGTGCCACTTGTACTTCTAGAGCAGCAGTCTTTTCTTTTTAATTGTCCTGCTATGAACTCTCGTACCAGCTGACAAATCCCAAAGAAACAAGTTCTCCCTAGGTTAGGATGAGAGCAGTAAGAGCGTATCTGTCTTGCTCTTGGCAAAAAGGACCCCAAAGTAATATTTTAATTAGAGCAATTTCATCCTGTCTGTCTGCCAAGAACCTAACAAGCAATACGAGCTTCCTAAGGTGCAGCCATGTGACTTGGTGGGAGCTGATCCTCTAATGAGAAGATTAGCTGTTTATTTCTGGTTGCCCACCGCTTGTGATGCTAAGAACATGTTGCTGGGCATGTGAGAGCTCTCGGCCATTCCCCTGTAACCTCTCCTTTACCTCTCTCACCTTTGCTGTTCTGTCCCCTCCTGAATATCACCTCACTGATTTCCCTGTTCTTGGTAGATTTCCTAAGTTATGCTACATGTGATTTCTGTGGGATATTGCGTTTGGGCCTGTAGATAACACGGAACGTGGGGAAGTGCCCTGGTTTAACCTCAGCCACTTGCTCATCCTCCACCTGCACACCACACGGTCCCCCACCCCCAGTGGGATCTGGGAGAGGATAGGAAGTGAGACAACTTGTGGGTTGAGATAGAACAGTTTAATAATTGCAGGGGAAAAAAAAGTAATAAATTGTAAGGAAGAGGAAAATTAGAGAGCTATAAGGTAGGAACGTCGAGTGACACAAATGAAAAACAAATGTTTACCACCAACCCCCCGATGGTCAGACAGTGCCCCCCTTGCCACGCACTCCCGTAGTTTTAAGGCGAATTCAATGCAATAAACACAGAGAGTAACACTTAACGCAGTGCTGTGGTGTGGAATATCCCTCTGGTCACTTGGCATCAGCTGTCCCAGCTGCGTCCCCTTCCTGCTGCTTCTGCGCCCGCAGCCTCCTCGCGGGTGGGGTGGGGTGGGGGGCAGACAGGGCTTTGACTCTGTGTGAGCCCCGCTCAGCGGTACACCCCTGTGTTCTCGGTACACCTCTGTGTTCTCAACGCTGTTTGCAGCACAAATCCAAAACGCAGCCCCATACCACCTACTGTGAACAAAATTGACTCTCTCCCAGCCAAAACCAGCACAGGTTGAGATTGGTGAGTTCCAAAAGGGTTTAACAGTTTTGTCTAAGGCTGTCAGACTGGCTGCTTGCCAGCACTGCCATTTTACAAAGTGCATTTAGTAATTATTTTGCTTTAAAAAAAAAAAAAAAGAAAAGTGATGAAAGAGGAACCCGTCTTGGGGCTCCTGAGTTGTGATACATTTACCAGTTGTGATATAGAAGCCACTTAGTATTGTGTGGGGTGAAATCCAGCCTGCCATCTCGAAGCTGGGGAATGAATGCTGCCTCCTGCTCACAGCCTAGGAGCTGGATCTGGAGCTGCTATTGCTGCTGCTTAGTGCAGCTCTTTGTAACTTGAGCAAAATAAATCTGAACATCTCCCCCGTGAACAGGCTTCCACTGCCGTAATCTCACATGGTGTAGAAGACCCTGTTTTGTCAAGAAAGCCATTTCCTCCTATTGTTGCATTTCACCTTGGATTTGATGTTTTGTCTTGATGTTAATGTGCGTTCTGTATTGTACTTACGTGACAAATCTCTCTTCCCAGATCATTCAACTTCAAGTGGTACGTCTTCGTTTAAGCCCAGCCGATCACTGGTTTCCATTCCCACTGCCCATGTGATGCCGTCTAATGCCAGCTCTTCACTTTCCAAGCACAGGGAAGCTTTCAAGTCTGATGGCTCAAAGTGGAGTACAAGCTTTGTACGGTCAGGAGGAGGCAGAAATCAGGGTGCCCTGGACAATTCCCTTGACATGAAAGATGCAAGACCTGTAAGAAAATGGTCCTCCCTGTCTAAACTCAGCTCGCCAAATACCTTCAGCCCAGATGGTAGCAGTCATTCAGTGGACTCCAGGGCTAGTGCAGACAAAGCTCTGTCACCGCAGTTAAGGACAAATGGGCCAGGTTGTTTGCACGATAGCATGGAGTTGCTGAAAATTGAGGACAAAGAGATAGGGAAAAGAAGATCATCTTTACTGGACTGCAAATACAAATTTGAAACGTGCAGCAAAGACGATTTTGTTTCAGATTCCTCAAGGAGACACGCCTTAGACTTGACCTACAGTGCCTTACCTGAAAGCAAACCGACAGCATCCAGTTGTGAAGCTTTTGGACAGAGATACGCAACTCTGGGACAGCAGGCTGTGAGTGGAGCTCCCATACAGCCTGCAGTGAGGACTCAGATGTGGCTTAAAGAACAGTTACGTGCAAACCCCCTGGACTGCAGGACTGCTGAGGAGCCCTACGGCGTTACTGCGTGGCATGTGCAGCAGCTAGAAGACTTCAGGCCAGGAGGTGAACAGCCCGTGCAGGTACGGCTAAAGCTGGGTGTTTGCTGCCATCCTGTGGCATCGTGTGCTACACCCAAGGAGTAACATCTGGCAGTTTTTAATGAAATAGGGAAGGGAGCAGGTCCTCCTGGCTAGGTGATGATGTTTTTAAACTTTGATTTGGGATGCTGCTGTTTGTCTCTCGCTATTACCCGAATGCCAACGGATTTTACCCCCCGCCCCAGCATCTGATTCCAGTTTACGTACGGTCATTGTGCCTGTCAGCGTGAGACTGGCAGCTCCCCTTCTGAAGATGGACACGGCAGGAGGCTCATCGGGAGGAGGTTCAGTAACATCAGCAGTAGTTCATATGAGAGTCTTTGCTTGCAGCGTAGTGGGGGAAGTGTGGATGTGTTCAGACCCGAATGGGTTTACCGAGGGGTTGCATTTATGCGTTCAGCGAAATAAGAATGACTCCTGCGTACTGCGGGAATGGGTGTTCAGTATCACTATGCTTAGCACTTCAGTTTGATGGTGCTGCTTATCCTGTAACTAATTAGAATCAACTAATAGTAGTCAATCTGATGTATTTAAAAAATGTGGGCTTTGTCTGTCATACTTGAAGTATTTTAATGTAGAAAACATCAAGCACGTGGTTTAAGAGTCAACCCTTACTAGCATAAGTCACAATCTTTGTTTCCAGCTCTTCCCTGATGGGAAAAGATAGCTAGTGGAGGAAGGCAGTATTTAAAGTCTGAACATTCAAGTTTACCTATGCAGGTAGACATGGCTTGCCAAAAAAATCCCAAGAGTGCAATATGTAAATTTTTCTAAAAGGCATCTTAAGGACAGGCGAGGATCTTACCTGAGCAGGGGTAATCTGGCTGTTGTGTGCAAATCACTTGTGTTCTCTAGCCCGAGGAGAAGTCACAAGCAGTTGTGCTCAGATTTTCTTGTTTCTTTCATTGCATAATGAAGGCAAGACTGACAAGTTTAAAGGTTCTTGGGGTACAGTTTTGCTCTTAATGGTGATGTGGATTGATTTGATTTTTTTTTTTACTTAAAAAAATGGTAGCAAATTAATATGGCCAAACTAATAGTAATCCTTAAGGGTGTCTCTCAAAACCTGACACTGTGCCAGATAGCCACCCAACATTACCCTTATTACCCTAGAAATCCCAGCTTTCTCTAAGCTGTTTGAAGATTCAGACCTTGAGAACTGATGCACGTAGAGAGCAGAGGCTGACGGGGTCCTCATGGAGCCGGACTGACAGAAACTGGCTTCCTACTGAGGCTGGGGCAGGGGCATTGCCAGCCGGGCTGCTGGAAGCTGGCAGCTACTGCTGGCGTCGAGGAACACATGAGGGGTTGGAGAAGCTCTCCCTCTGCTCATTCAGGTCTTCCCAAGGAGCTGTGGGACGCATGGTCGGCAGTGTGGTCAGTCAGTCAGTGAGGCTTGTGTGCGGAGTGCTGTGCTTGGTGGGTCTCCTTTTGGATTTGAATATATATTCAGAGTAAGCTTCAATGACCCGTGTCGTCTCATCTTTTACACACCTGTCACAACGCTGTGTTTAGGATGGGCGATTTAGACATTCTTATTTTCGTTCAGGTCAAAGCAGCTCCTAGCTTTTGTTTTTCACTTACCACAAGTGTTTTCTCACTCTGATTGTGATTTACATATAGTGTCCCTTTTGTATGAAGGAAAAGCTTCGTGTTTGAAATGGGTGAAGCCCTCCACGTGTTAGGGTTATTCAGAACCTTCCGTTCCCTTAGGCGTTGACGCTGTGCTGTTTTGCAGACAGAGCCCAAGAGGGGGAGCACAAACATTATTTATCTTCTTGTCTGAAATCATAAAATGGTGCTGCACCTTTCCAGGTTTTTGAGATTGTAAGATTATAGGGTGACGTTTTGCCTGAAACTGTTGGGGGGGTGTTTGTGGTGTTGTGTTTGTTGTGTTGTGGTGGTCTTTCTTGCTGCTGTTATTTTTATATCTGTATCAGTGTATGGTACAGGATCCATCTAGCCCCTGACATAGGAAGGAGTGATCCTGTTAGCTGGTCAGTCCTGGAAAACAGGAGAAGTCCTTAAAGCTGCAGCCCGTGCTTTGCTTACCCGGACTTCTGCAGGACTGGGGGGGCACAGGGTACCTTACATAAGGGTACAAGGGCTGTGGGGGAGGTTCCTGTGGACTTAGTAAGCACTTTAATTAGTATGATTTGGAGTTGTGTTGATGGGCCTTGAAATGTCATCTGCTCTGTTTCCTCAAGTGAGATGATGCACTTGCGGAATAGGACCCAGAGAAACGGAGAGTTCAAGGGTGTGGAAGAGGGGTGAGCCTTTGGGGTCTTGGAGACGTCCTCTGCTGGTCCTCCCGGCCTGCCCGGAGGTCACAGCTGTAAGGAGGAGGGATGCCAGAAGAGATGTCTTCCTGCCTTGACGCTGGCTTTTAAGGACACTGCTGTGTAGCTGTGCTGTGGGTTTTTGCCAGAGGTGACCGTATATGCCCCAGGGAGTTGACAGGCTGTTACTGTGAGAAACTAAGAAAACTACAATCCTGATTGGAATATATCCCTGGGAAAGAGAGAGACAGCAGAAAGCCTAAGATGTAGCTAGCTGATTTAGAAAAGGAGAAAAAGCCATACCTGAGACTAGAAACTCCTCCTAGTTTTCTCTTCCTCCTAGTGAGGATTATTTCTGCTATTTTGCTTTCTTTCGGTATGTATGCTGACAGAAAGGTAGTGGTTTTTACAGCACCGTTTGTCATCATTTTACTGTAAAACTACCACTGCCATAAAGAGAAAACGAAAATAACTTTGCTTTTAACTGACAATCTAGAGCAACTTCGTGTATCTTTAGGCTGGTAGAAGGAGAGACCATAGAGGGCAACCATCACTGATGAAACCAGAACAGACTGCAGTGATTCTCTGACTCGATGGTGAGGACTGATGGTTCGGCAACAACTGTTTGGCTTACTAATCCAGTCTACAAATAAATTTTTACGCCCTCACAGACTAGTATAAACAGTTTACTCTGCACAACCCTGAATTAGAGTTTATTTTTATAATATCAGACAAGCTTTGAATTTAAGTTTACTGTAAAGGTTAATGTATTGCTGCCCTTAGAGTGTTCCAAGACTAATTCCACTCAAAATAAAGATTCTCTGCTCCCTTAATAGTCTGAATTTGGCTGAATTCAGTATCTACCTGTTGGTTTTTTTGTTACACTTTGCTCCCCAAATTATCACAGACTAGAATCATAGAATACTTAAGATTGGAAGGGACCTGCAATAAGCAGGGACATCTTTAATTAGATCAGGTTGCTCAGAACCCTGTCCAACCTGACCTTGAATGTTTCCAGGGATCAAGCTTTTGCCACCTCTCTGGGCAGCCTCCACCAGTGTTTCACCACCCTCATTGTAAACATTTTTTTCCTTATGCCGAGTCTATACCTACCTTTTTAAGTTTTACACCATAATTACTCCTTCTGTCACAACGGGCCCTGCTGAAAAAATCATCTTTTTTTATAGTCCCCCTTCAAGTATGGAAAGGCTGAAATAAGGTCTGCCCAGAGCCTTCTCTTCTTCAGGCTGAACGCCCCCTGCTCTCAGCCTTTCTTGACAGCAGAGGTGCTCCAGCCCTCTGGTCATTTTTGTGGCCCTCCTCTGGCCTCTCTCTAACAGGTCTGTGCCTGTCCTGTGTTGAGGACTCCAGAACTGGATGTAGCAGCGTGGACGGGTCTCACTAGAGCAGAGTAGAGGGACAGATGCCTCCCTCGACCTACTGGCCGCACTTCTTTAGATGCAGCCTAGATGTGGCTTTTCCATTCCAATTGTAAATCATGGGTTTTAAAGGAAAACATTTACTATGCGTTGTAAGGGAAGCTCAGAGTGTTGGGTAGAAGACCTGCAGCTATGCCAAGACACTTGCTCAGGACACAGTCAGGTTTGCAACTGCAGCAAACGTGCTGTGTATCCACAGAACGCCCCTTCGGAGAAGGTGCGTCGTTCAGTGCTGGGTGTGATGTTTGTACACTTTGGAAATAAACCGCCAATGACCTACGTCATGCAGTTGTATGGGGAAATTCTTTACTTAAAGCCTCCCGTTTCATGTATGCTTTTGAAGATAAGCATTCTCTCGCGCATTTCCAAGGAACAGATTTTAACAGTGCTTGCGCAGAATTTATTTCACCATACACTTAATTATTTTGGATGTACAGCTGCTCTTTAAGCAGATGTGAGCACTCTAACACCTTTTATGTCTGTCTGTCTGTTTGTTTTAATCCCCCAAAGTGAGAAAATGTGTGTGATTAGGACTGCGTTAAGGGAAAAATTCCCTATAATACATGTTCCCGTTTACTGAACTGGGGGGCCATATAAATCTGGATGAGAAGGCTGTATGCTTTCATGTAAAGGCATTTCTTAAAGCCTGATCCCGTTATCTGAATGCATCTTGGCACGTACTGTGTGCTAGTCCAAAATCAGGTTCAGAACAAAAGCATACCTTCAGAGTTGTGGGAGGTAGTACAAGAAGAAGCAAGCTTTCAGAAGGTCGTGTATCTACTTATTAGCTCCATACAGTGTCATAGGCATCGCAGGATGAATCTGTGGGTGTTTTCCACTGTATGGGCTATCTGTCAGATATCTGTGGTGTGCTAACTTGTGTCCAAATACAGCAGAGATAATAGATGGATATTGCTTAAGTGCATCTTTTTTCCTTTAATGTATCTGCTTAAAGAAAAATGAAAAAAAAACCACAAACCACTGCTTCTTTTCATACCATGTGTATAAAAGTTACAGGAAACAACATTTTAAAGCACTGAGAAATGTAGAGATACTACAGTAATCATCGCTTCAAAACAAGAAAGAAAACTGCATGCATACCTCAATGCTGTAAAACTTGGAAGAAAAGGGTGCGCCATATGTCAAATCATATTGTTGCCACAGAAAACTTTATTCTTAAATGTCAACTCAAAGCTAGTTTTTCTCACGATTTTGGAGATCAGAAACCTAAATATAATGAATACCAATGTTTTTCCCATGTCACATTTTGACGAAGCCACGCTTCTCATCGGGATAAAACTTTCTAACAGGAACAATTACCACCTTTAGTTGGCAGAGTGAACCCCTTCCCTGTGAGCCCCAATTAAGCTCTTCTGTTCTGCTCGTTCTGCTGTGAAGCTGGTAGTCCAGCAGCTGGGATTCTGTTCCCTACAGGGCCTGCAGTAAGCACTGGCAGGTGATGGGAAGCCAAGCCTGGGCTGTGCTTAGTTGCAAAGAGAGACTTGATGCTGATTAACTGATGACATCGCCAGCTTTCTGTGTTCTCTCAGGGCAACGTGTGCTTCTGGTTCAGCAGTTGTTGAGGATTCTGTAACTTTCATTGCTGGCTGAGAGGAGGCTTCTGGTGTTGTTCCTTGAGCTTGTTTTCATGTGCTAGTGGCAGAGCTTCTATGGCCTTCTTTTGTATGTAACTTTGGCTTGGGAAATACATGCCTGTTGGTAGCAGGAGACTCCTCTTTCTGCTTTTATTAAGAAGGCATATATGGTCTTTAGTTTTTGTCAGGGCTAGCTCATTTATCTAATTTTAGCTATTAAACTGTCACAGTGGTTCCCCTAAGATAGGGAAACTCTTGAATTTAGAGGGAAGAATACAGACAAAAAGTTCTGTACAGTCCTGAAGGGCGTAGCGGTGAACAGCCCTTTTGTTGGGAAAACCACTTTTAGTCTTCCTTAGACTGGAGTGGGCTTCATACCTGTTTCTGTGGCTCCTGGTATGTGCTTTGAGCCATCTACATTAAGCATAAGCACAGATCCTCCTGAGTAATACATAACTATGTAACTGCAGTTCCCTTGTATACAAGTTGGCAGATTTTTATTTTCTTCAAAAGCAGAAGATTTCAAGATTTTCAAAATAGGTGATAAAGTGCCTACAGTGCTGTAGCTGTGCAAAGCTTTGTGCTCTGAATGCAACCAGGCAGGAATTGATACTACCATATCAACACAAAGCTATAGATAGGTAGTTTGCAGAAGCTGTTACGTATTGCACATTTGAGAGCAGATGAGAGAAAGAAAAGCTCTAATTTAAACTACCTGTACTGCCTTACCTAATGGTGCCTGAGCTTTGCAGCAGGTAGCAGAGAGCGGAATCCGGATGCCTGTTAACAGTAGGAATCCCATGAACTTTGTCTCGCCCGGCGTACTGCCTTTTCCTGCCAAAAATCTCGTAGATCCAATTTAGATGGGTCTCTTCCAGTGACTACAGCAGTAATCATCTGGAAGTCGTGAACGTAAACGCGAGTAGATCAGCTCTGTAATACACACAGCACTTGAAGTGCTGGATCAACAGTATTTCTGCTGCATCGGGGATGTGCTGCTAGCAGTAGAAAGCTGGAGGCTGGGGCTTCTCCCACCCCATGAGCAACATCTGCCTCTTGCATGTGTGCAAGAGACGGTTCAGGTGCACGTGTATGGAGTAAAGTCTTCTCTACGGTGCATGTGTGTTGGTGCGCTTTGTTCCCACGTTGTACTTTGGGAAGAGATGCCAGAAGTAAGCTGTTTGGCCCTGGTGTAACGTATGAAATCTACTTCTGGCCGTGTTCTTTCCCAGCATATGTCAGGTGTGTAGGGCAAATCATTCCAGCAGGAGTGAGCTGCTCTTGGTCACTGTCCTTCCCAGGGACCTGCAGGGTAACTACATCATCCTGAAACTTGTGTTGCATGCTTGAAGTGCAGAAAGCCTACAGACTGGATGGTTCTCTGGCAATTGACAAGTGGCACATCAAATACGGCTTGAGGGCTCCGGCACTGTACGCTTGACCTGTACATCAGTGGTAAATCTGAGTGCTTATTGAGGCTGTAGCACACTCCTTGCGTTCATACACGAGCAGCAGGCGCATCTGTACGCGTCGGTGTCGGTGGCTTCCTAGGCAGAGGTAGGATATCCCTCGGGAATGGTTCTTTGTTGTTTGGTCGTTTTTGCAGATGCTGCTTTTGGTGCTCCCAAATTACCCTAATGGCTTCTGGCTTTGAAGTTGTTGCTGTGAACTGTACGTGGTCAAGAAAGGTGTAACTAATATTGATGTTTTCATATTTAAACTTAGCTTCTGCAAGCTGCTTGTTCATGAACATCCTTGTTTCCAGCTACAGCCGCTCTGCTTTTGCTCCCCACAGGTAATTCGATGTGCACTGTCAAGCCAGTGTAGCCGGCGTTCCGTTCTTCCTTCCTGCTGTATCCATGTCATTTCCCATTTCGTATGTGTTCTGTGGAAATCCTGCTTTAAAGATCTGATTTCTGCTGTCCCCTCTTGCAGAAATGCTGTTCCTCGAAGGCTGCGGTTAGTTCTGTAAATGTCTAATGCAAATCATCTGTAGCAGTGAGGAAACAGTAACCGCTGATGAATACTTGGATTTCTTCATGTACTCGGCAAAGCTCTAGATGCTCGCTTCACTCGGTGGCGGGTAGATAGTTGTGCACGCCCGTTAGGATCGCCTTCTGCTGAAATAGGTATGTGAACACTCTCCTCAGCCGTGAGAAATTTCAGTCTCTGTAGTCTTTGTGTGTTGATATTCAGATAGTTTGAACTGTCTGCATCATCACCGCAAAGCCCTCAGGACAAGATTAGAGAAGGAAGCAGAGCCTCACAGAAGTTCACATCAGCTTCACGAGGATGAATGCAAGCACCAGAACCAAGAAAATAAGCAGGAAATTGAGTAGCAGGTTGAGACCTCTGTTGTTAGCAAGATCCATGATGTGCATCGGTCTGCCTTCTGCTTGCAGCAGCAGCCTCTTGATTGTAGCTTTGGGTTCTCCTTCAGTAGTACGCAACGCAGATTCGTATGAACTTCATTGTGTCCTCGGCTGTTTACCTCTGTTTAGTTTCTGCCACTTAAGGGGGGGGAAAAAAAAATAGACTTGTTCACAATAATTATTCCCTCCCAAAGGAATCTGGATGCTCCTACAAGCTTTTTTTTTTTTTACCAGATATCCTAAAAATGAATTATAATTTTCATTTCAGTACTGAAGAACTTCTGAAGAACTAATTAATGGAGAAAGGACTTGCATTTTACACAGTTTGGTGTTTTATTTACTTTTCTGGCTGGTATGTTACTTTTCAGGCACATCTGACTTTCTCAAAAGAATGGTCATTCTCAGAATTCACCCTGTTTCAGTAACTGACTGTTGAAAAGTCACTTTCAGAAGATATCTGCAGGTTAAAAAAAAAACCACCAAAACCAAACCAACCAAACAAAAACCCACAAAACACCAAAAAATACCCAAACTTTCTCATCTGGGAGAAATGTCCCTCTGTTAACAGGAGTATTTCCTACCCTTCTAGGGTTTGGTGTCGTGCAGTGCGGTGGGCAGCCTTTTGCCAGCCGTGTGCTGCGTAGGATTCATTGCAGCTTTGCAAAATGCCTTTTTAAGAATCTAGATTGGGCTGGCAGAGGCTGCAGCCTTAGCGCTTTTAATAGCACGGGCGCAATAGCTTATTTTAAGATCCTATTAACTTAGCAATTGTATTTTATATATAGAAATAAGTAATGAGATATCTCTCCGTGTATCTGAAAGTAGTAAGACCACTTAGCCCTAACAGTTGGCAAAACTTCCTTTTAATAAGGAGCTACGTTTTTAGGGAAGATCACAAGAGGGCAGTGTTCCATAGCTTTAGGTTTCGTATAAAAATGCAGCTTCTGTCATTCCTTTATCTCAACAGTTTGCGCGTGCTTTGGGAACAGCTTTTTCTAGAGCCTGTTTTAGACCTGTCTGTCCACTGAGTGGTTGAGTTGTGCAAGGAAGGGCAGATGTTGCTGTACTGGTGCAGAAAAGTTTACAAAGTAATGGAAGTACCTGCTACCCTCCGGCGGGGGGCATGGGATCAAGACTAGTCAGTCTTGATCAGAGCAGAATTTCAACTCTGAAATGGGTCATGCCCTCCCCTAGAGGAAAATGGGTAGATGCAGTGATTTTTGCTGAAGAGCTGCCTGAGGAGACATCTTTAAAACCAGCATGTTCTTGTTCCTAACTCGGGTCTTTCCCAGTGTAAAATTGCCATGGCAGTTTGTATCATTTGGAATTTATTGGGTTTGGGGTTTTTTTTGAGGAAGAGTAGTACGAGTACCAGCAGACCTGTTGGCTGTTTAGCGGTCTCAGTTCACTACTAGTGTGGAAGATGAACTTGGCAGAAAGATGTAGTCTTGGGTGGAGACAACAGAGAATTGAAGTCTCGATCCAAGCTACATGCTGTGTTTGGAATTGTTATGATGGCTCATAAAAGTAGTGAACTTGTTGACTACGCTTTCATAAAATTCATTAGCGGTGCTTACGTGCTCTACTTAGTGAGTGTAAATTAAGTATATGCAAGTGATCTGGACACTGCGCAAGAGGTAAGGCTGTTGAAAACAAAGCAGAATAAACAGAGGAATAAAGAGCTAGAAAGCAGTGTGACGACTGGCTCTTTCCCATAACTTTAACAAGGAAACGACAGAGTGGATGCAGCTTTCTGACCAGACTTGTATTGCAGTATCTTATTTTGCACATGTATTTTTCAAGCAGTAGTTTTAATAAATAAAACCAAAGTAGATATTATTTTTAAAGCCCATATAAGTACACAAAGAGGATTTTACTATGTATAAAAGGCTTTGGGGTTTTTAGTCTCGGGGTTCAGTTGACATTTAGAGGATGGTAGAGCACCTTCTGATCAGCAGAATCCTAAGACACAGACGAACCATACAGTATGTGCACTTTGTCTGCATTGCACTTTATTTATACTTCTGTTTTGTTATTGTTTATTCTTTTTAATAAATAATGGCTTTTCAGGTACATAAGAGGAAAGAGATGGACTTGTCTTTGTTAGGGAGGGTGGGTTGTGGTTTGTGGTGTGTGTTCGGTTTGTGTTTGTTGGGGGTTTTTTAATCAATGCTTTGACTTTTACATGTTACATGCTTGTGAAACCTGTGATCCCAGAATTTACATATGCTGATACTTTAATTTTACTCTTGACACCTTATTTCCTCAGGGTGTTTTCAGTACTGTGAAACTGTTGTCGATTTCCAATTGAAGCCTCTTGAAACACTTCCAAAGCAAACTGCAGCTGGAAACCCTCTCCACCACAAAAATACGTTATTAAAGAGAGAAAGAAGTAACTGTAGGTTTTCTGTTTCCTGCCAAGTGTGCTGTGTGCGTGGCTTTTCTTAAGAAGAATGATTAACGGGGAAGGTGCCCTCGCTAAAATCTCAGACGTTTGTGAGAATGGTCAGAATGCGTGAAATGGGAATTGAGATTCACGCTGACAGTTCGAGTCAGTCACATTCATATACAGATTTGCAAGTGGGGGAGCACGCTGCCGATCAAATCAGTGCTTGCCCTAATCCTCGGGCAGTAACTAACTAATTTCCTTTAGTGATTAACCTTGCTTCAGAGGTCTGGCGTCAGCATATCTGTTTGGCAGATAGGAAGCGCATCGCCACAGGAGTTGTTTGCATTCCACAAATAGAGAGTTTTTCCAGAGATTTCTTCCCTTCCTGCTCCGCTGGCACTGTCAGTCTCTTCTCATGGAACATTAAGTCTTAAAAGCAAAATGCAAGATGAAGATAAGCTTGTTTTGATTTTCTGTATTCATCAATAGGATTGCTTACATAGAGTGGTGTAGAAAGATGCCTGTTTAAACAATGGATGTATTTTTGACCTCTGATTCTTCAGCTTTCTTTCCATTTGAGAACTATAAAGTTTCTAGGAATTCAGCTTAATATCAGCAACGCACAGGAGGGCTGGAAATCTTGTTGTCAGTAACAAGACTGAGCAATTGCTGGAGTAGAAACTTAATCT
>JAAGNO010024591.1:23508-37409 GCA_033439905.1 Ceryle rudis
GCATAACAATCTGTTGCATAGTTGTTTTTTTTACAATGGGATGCCCCCAAAGCCTAGAAATTCAATTTCATCCGTTCAAAATTAATGTCTTAATAACCATGAACATAGTGATGCGAAAAGCACCATCAAATTATGTGATCCTTGGCCTAGTAAGCGTTTTAGAACCGTTACCAAACAATGACCTGGCCTAAGAAATTCCTGTAGCTGTTTGTGTGAGCAGTGTGATGCTCCCAGACAGCGGGAGGCAGCCCCTGCCTGTTCAGAGGAGGTAATTTAAAGATGTGTGTGTAGTACCAAAGTAAAGCGGAACCCTGCGTGCGGGATTAAAAGCTGCGAGTCGAATTGAACCCGAAGCCCTTTGTCACCACTGTTCGTGGATTGTGTGGGCCCCAGAGGAGCAGACATTGCAAAGCTGTGAACCTCTGGCCGCGCACAGCAGCCGCAGCTGATGCGTAGGCATGTTTTTCATCTTCGATGGATGCCCTGGGTTAATGTGCATGTCTGATTCCGAGTTGCATTGCTTTGTTTTGAACCCTGCTGTAGAGTATCTCCTCCTTGGCGGTGTGGAATCGCTGCAGTTGAGACCTCCCAAGTCTGAAAAATGTTATTTGTGCGAGGTAGATGCGGGGTGAGACAGGAGGAAGCAGTCTAAATTAACTCAAGGGTCTCACCACTGTCACTTCAGTAAGTGAAAGTTGCCAGTGATAAAACAGAGGCTGCTTAGAGGTTTTCCGGCGCGGCAGTGATTTATGAAGGTATGTCATAATGTAATTTCTGTTCTTTCTACAAAAACATTCAGTATGGAGGTGACTTGTGAGGATTTACCCCCGCAGCTGCCTTGTGTATTTGCCTGTGCTAGAGGTGCAGAATTCTGTTGCTTATTCTGAATTTAGACAGAGCTGCACTAAGCGGTTGTGCCGGTGGAGAAGGGTATTAGGGTTGTTAGTCAATGAACAGATTGAAGAAAAAGGAATTTTTTTTTTAATTCTTATTTTTTATTATTAAGAAGAAAGCATAAAAGGGGAAAGAAAAGGCTGGGATGGGTGAAGGCAAGAATGTAAGCAGTACTGCAGGAGAAGACACTGAGGGAGGAAGGTAGAAGAAAAGCAAAGGAAGACAGTGGGAATGTAGAAAAAGAGCAAGGAATTGTGCAAAGGGAAGGAGAAAGCTGCAGCTGGAGTACACTGTCACTGGGAGGAGTGGCATGCTACATGTCGGTGTCTCGCTCTCTTCAACTGTGTGCAGAAAACATTTCCTTGGGGTGGGCCAAGAAGCAACAATTCAACTCGAGTTTGAAAAGTGCTGGTAACAGGAAAAGCAAACTCATTTTTATCCTTCCTTTGTTTCAAACCTTTTGTTTCAAAGTCAGCTCTGTGCTGAAGTGTCGGTATTTTTCATGTGTTTGGGAGGGGACAGGGGAAGGCTCACATTTTGAGATTTTATTTTTTTTCCTGTCCCTCTTATTAATTCATCTTGCAGTCTTCCTCTTGACTAGTGTTTGTTCTCAGGGTTCTAGAAGCAAGATCGTGAGTAAGAGCCTCTCCTTGTATGTCAAGTCCCTGAGAATGTAAAAGGTGGAGATGCCAAGAAGTGACACTGATGAATAGTTTAACATACCAGGCTTGGCATTTTGGTTTTTGGAAGTTCTCCACATACCTTGTGGCTAACTGGACTTTGATCTGTGTGCCAGCCTGTTAGAGTAGGCTGGGAGCTAAGGCTTTCAGCTAGTTTTTAACTCTGGTTAAATTCCCCTCAGCTGCTGCAGGATCTTGGGCAGGTGCTTCAGCCTCCGTACTCCTCCTCTGTTCCCCTCGTCCAAATTAGACATAACTCTCTACTTTTTCCCATCTCTTGGTATAATTTGCCTTTTACATAGTGAATTTCTTGTAGGAAACTAACTCCTTCCTCCTCCGCAGACACTAATACCTTGTTTAAAGTTGGGGATGAGGTTCTGGTGGTTTGTGTGAGGCTAGCTATTGATGGGAGACGGGGTGAATGCAGTTGGATCTGAAGTAAGAACTGCAGCACATCTAGGGTGTGTCAAAAGTAGGAGGAGATGTTGAAAGTTGTGCGTTTAACCTTTTTGGCAGCCCAGGGGACAATTAGATGGCATTGGTTACAAGAGGAATGTAGTATGTAGATTCAGCTTCTGACAAGTAACTTGATGCCAGGAAAGGCCTCTTAGTCCACATACCAGTCTCCAAAAAGCAAAAGTAATCTTCCGGCCCTAACGTGTCTTGTAGTTCAGGGAGTGTAACGTTACTGTCCTGTGGGGTGTCTTGCTTCTCTAGTTGGGGTACTTTTTCTACTGCTAGATCAAATTATTCTTCAAGCAAATAAAAAGCTGCTCCTGTAGCTGTATAGTGTAGCCCATACTTTTTTACTGTTCTTTTTGTGTTTTGCTGACAGTCTGGAAAAAAAACCCAAACGGTGATAATTGCCTTTACACTATCTGATTACAAACCGGTTTCAGTGAGTTTCTTACTGTACGCTCTAGACACTGTATTCCTGACCGCCGAGGAGGAGGAGAAAGAAATGCAACTTTTAAAAGTATAGTATATACATAAATCTGAATCTCTCTAAATGCAAATAACCGAGTTGTCTTAACAAATGAGTGCCCAGAAAGCAGGAAATTCTTATTTGCTGCAAATTAAAAGCAGTATTTGACACGGGATTGGTATCATTTCTATCAGCTGCTGTGTAGCAAATACTCTGTCAGTGTTTGTTACTCAAGGTTCGGATGTCTGCGACATGAGAATTTATCTGTGTGAAATGTTCAGGTTTAATTGGAAGCCACGCTGTTGTCTACTTTAAATCATCCAACTCTGTGGCGGGGTAGAATTCAGATGGGTGGGTATCTATCCTGCCGTAGCTACGGGTGCGTTCGGGTAAGGAGTTCAATTTGCTCTGCGTGTGTTCAGTATGTACGGGCAGAAACTCTCTATATTCAAACGAAGTTTGCGTACGCAGTGTTTGTGGTGGGAGAGAAAGACTCTCTTTGGTAGAAATACACCCAAACTCTTCTCTTCAGTTGACATTTCATGTAACTTTCGCCTTGGAAAAAAAAATTGTGTGTGTGTCTCTCAGAATCTCTTTACTCATTGTAGGCATTGGCTTGAAAGCACTGTGAAGGTCTGAAGCGCTGATTCTACCCACAGGGAACAGCTTAGAGACTTCACAACAGATTGTTTGCCTTAGGAGTAACAGGATAGCTGGACACTCCCAGTGCTTGTCTATCTGGCACAAGGCTGCTGAGCACACCACCAAGCACCTAGCGTGTGTTTTTGCTGGATGCCTACCAGTCAGTAATAGGAGAGGGAATTAGGTGTGTCTGGTAACAGGGAAAACACACCTCACAAAACTAAGGTCTGTATTAAGTCTGTCTTTTCTAAAACCAGAACTGTGAGTAGACAAGTAATAAGGTGTGAATTGATGGGAGGAATGCGACTGTAAGGAGGAGAAAGTCTCTGGAGACCTACGTATTCACAAATCACACAAATATGTTAAAAATTAGCATATCGAAATATTAAAATGTCCTTTAAGTGGCATGTTCCTGTTTGAGAGGCGCTTCTTTGATTGCTTGCTTGCAGTGATTTTAAAGCTGGGGTTGTATTTCATTGTACAGTGTGTATGCACCTCCCTGAGCTGGAAATAAATGGATTCGGTTTTGTCTCCAAAATCCAGTTCATGGTGTTACGAATCCCGGCTCAAGTATTTATCTGTTACTAGAAGCATTCCTGGACAAGTTAGGCAGTTACAATGACCAGCAGGAGAAAATAAACCTTTAAAGGAATTCACAGGCAAAATGCTGTATGACTTGTGTAGTTTGAACTGCAGCTTGATTGACATGATATCATTTCAGTTTTAGTACTGCTATAAAGTGCTTAAATTTGGAAATTAAGGGTACTTGATCATACAGCAAAAAAAAAATTTGTTCTCTCAACACCTTAGATCAGAGAAATGCTTTTCTGAGTTAAGTGGTGAAAGGGCTCTACTTGTGCTGGGCTGTAGATAGGCAGCTTGGGGAGAGAAGTGTCTCTACAAAACACAGAGTGAATTACTTTCTTTGTGGATTTTGTATATAAAAAAAAAAAACCAAACAAACCAACAAAACCCCTCCAAAAAACCCCAAAACAAAAAAACCCAACCGAACAACAAAAAAACCAAACCAACAAACCCCAAACAAAACGTATTAAATTTAAAAGGGGAGACAAAGGTCTGAGAAGAATGATGAAAGCTTCTCACCTGGCATTAGCTACCTGTATAAATCATCTACCCAAGGACAGAGAGCGGCCCGTGAGCATGTTGGAAAATCTCCATCGCCTTTATTGTCACTAAAATAGGTGTCCCCCCCCAGCATGATATTTCTGACTCGGAGCTGTAATGCCCATATTTCTGGTGAGGAATTACAGCCAGCTGCTCATCGGAGTAGAGGCGTTTCTGTGGAAAGCTACGGTACGGTGCCTTGCTGTAAGAATTAAAAGCATAACAGAGAGGTTCCTTACCTCTGATAGGGCTGCTGCTGAAGCACGGAGGAGCCTGCTCGGGGATGTGGGAAGTGTCTGTAGATCTCTGGCAACTTGTCTGAGTCTGTGACCAAGTTGTGGGAACAGTTGAAGTAGGTTGAGGGGGAAAAAATAACAAAAGTTTCAGAGGCAGGACTCCCAGTGTCATTCAGCAGCTCTCAAGTTGTGATTGGTCCCATTTCTGCCTTCTGACAGAGGCAGTGGCTCCTCTAAACTTGTTCACAGCAGTAATATATTAAACACGGGCAGCGTTTTCCCGTGGTGAAGGGCGGTGTGTGCCAGGGAGACCAGCTGTGCAGGCCCAGGCTGCAGGAATCTGGGCAGCAGCTCCGCGGGGCTGGCGACAGGAGCTGCTGGCTTACACCCTGCCTTTTCTCAAACAAGGCAGGGAGCTCTTCTGGATGTGTTACTCTTGCTACAGCAATGTTTCCTCATCGTAAAAAGCCTAAATCCCTAGAGTGGGTGATCCCATTTCGTGTGGATTTTTGACTTGGAATGACTTTTTTTCTTAAACTCCACTGGCGGTATAGACAGTTTTGCTAATTTTGTTACACAGTATTTTTTACAGTGTAGGGTGGTGCTTTCCAATACCCTTGATCTTCTGATAGGGCTTGAACTGAAGTAAATTTTCTGTGCTTCGAGCCTCTTCCAACCTTTAGGTTTGTGGGTTAGAAGATTTTTTGTTTGGTCAGTTGGTTTTTTTCAAAATAAAATCCAGCATATATCAATTCATCTCCAAATTATACAGGGATGATAAATTTTAAAGTCTATATTTACCTTTCTTTTAAAATACACCCCATGCTTTTTCTCCTCCTCCCTCTTTTTGTGGCTGGAAACTATCCAAGTGATTTTTGAGAACCTGTTCTGTTTGCCTGCATAGGAGCAGCAGCTGGACCCTGCTTTGCAGGTTTATGTTTATTGTCCCGGGTCGGGAAGTGACAAACGAGACCACAGTGCGTATATGGAGCGGGTTTTGTGCACCTGGGAAGTAGAGGATTTACTGGATGTGAGTGTTGGAGCATCCAGCCTCGCGCCGTGTGGATTCTGCTGACAGCACGTGCCTTTTCCTGATTTGGAAACTGGGGGCAAAACCGCAGAAGCTCAGCCTAACCGAACGCTTAGAGATCCAGTTTTGAGAGCGATGGTTTAGCATAGATAAGTGCTTGGCTTTGAGCAGGAAACCAGATGCGGTAGGTTTTTCTTACTTAGTTTTTCCCATTCTCTGTAAGCCCTGCTGCGACACATGCTGCCCACCAGAGAGGAAGAGACCCTGGAGGTGATGTTCCACCTTGTTACAACTGAGCTCTGTTTTTATATTTGTAAAGAACAAAGTTTAGCTCTTCCGCAGAGTTCGTTATAACTTACTTGAGGTTAGCAACTCAGATTTTAATATAATAGATCTGCCTGTTTTATCCTTTAATAAATCAAACCCAGGAAATTTAGGGTCCCATATTTCAGTTGAAAGTTAATTGAACATCTCCACAGTGAGGAGTGGTAGTTCTTGAGCACTGCAAAGGGTTTCCTGGTTTACTTATAATGGCATTATTAACATCATAAACCTCTCGGTCAGGCAAACTGCATTTGGCCTTTTTGTGCGGGAAGTTTTGTATTTTTATTGTCCACAAACATACTGCGATCACTGCGTTGTTTGCTTTTTGTAAGGCATAATATGAACCTTGTACTATTGAAATTCACCTCTGTACTTCGTCACTAAAGTACAACACCCAGCGCCGCAGCAGCTGCCGTGTCAGTTCTTCCCTTTGACTCACTGCGAGGTGATTGTCTTACTCTGCTCCAAATTCCCAGCTTTTTTTTTTTAGTTAGCAGATTGGACCCAATCATCACTTTGGAGCTTTTTAGAAATGAGATGGCTTAAAAGAATACGGGCGTTGTTTGTGAGCTGCTGACACAGTTGTAGCCTGGTCGTCTTTTTAAAGACCGATTCTTAAATATGCCCAGAAAGGCATTAGTCTAAATAGATGTTCCTCATCAGAAGCGTAACGTATGCCTTCTAGGAATGTCTAACTCAAATGAGAAATTTTAAGGTTGAAAATATATTTAAGTACCAACAACATGCACAAATTCAGACTGTATGGATGCTGTACAGCCTGTATTGACATTGCTTCTTTGCCAGTAAGCTTGTTTGGGTACCTCTCTGGTGAACAGTCTTCTGGTTTGGTTTAGTGTAGCTCACGGGGACACAGGTGGGGTCCTGAGGCAGATGCCAAAGTGCTGCTCATGGGACATGTCGGTCTGACAGACAGCGTACAGGAGCACATCCTTGTGCTCGGATTAATCCCAGCTGAACGGGCCCAGACACCCATGGATATCAGAAAGGAAAAGCTTTAAAAAGGAATCTGTGTTGGAGGTTCTGGTCTGCTTAATTTTGTTCTGGGGAACAAAACTGTGCAGCTGTTGCTTGCTTGACCTTAAATGGAGATGATCTGGGCTTTCTCCAGTGGGAGTAGAAATCTGCCACCAGGGCATGTTTCTTCTCATAAATTTATGTAGAGATCTGGCTGAAGTTTGGGATAATGTCCAAAAAGAGACGAGTGACCCTTCAGCACACCAGCTCCTTTATTTAAAAAATAATAATCAGCCTTTTGTTCACATCGGTGGTAATTTCCTGGCCTAGTTTTGCCATTCATGTGAAAAGTCCAAACGTTAGGTACCAGCCACCTGTATAATCTGCGTGAAGAGTTTGAGATGTCAGTATCCAGTCCGTTTGTAATCCGTGACTGCGTGGAAACGAACCGTCGCCCAAGCCCAATGGTTCAGGCAGAAGCAGAGAGAGATTCCGCAGTAGGTCTGAGTGCTCAGGTTGGCTCGTTACCCTGGGGTGCTGCTGCAGCTTTCTCTCGTGCTGCAGACGTGCCTCTACGATACCACGCCGCTCAGGTTCTTCTGCGGCACGTTTGGTTGAAAGCCAGCTGAACAGTAGGAGACGGGAGAAGCAGATGCTTCCAGGGACGTGCAGCAGTTTGTGTGTGCGGGTGGACAGAACGGTGGATTTTGGTACTGAAGCTGAACCCTAAAGTGAGATCTTTCCGTTTTGTAACCAGTTATTTTTCCAGCCTGCTTCCTGCAGCCTGTCGGGTTGCTTGTAGCTGTCCAGCTGTCAGAAAATGTGGTTCACGAGACACTTCTTGCTGATCTCTGCTAAGGGAAAGGACTCTGCTAATACATCCTCCAGCTATGTTAGTACCGTAGGTCTAATACAACCTCAAGAGAGATGGGAGTTTTTTCTTCCTTCTAAAAAAAAAAAATCACCCCGCCTCTCCCCCAGAACAAAAACACAAACAAAAAAAATGTATGTATGTATGTATGGCGTATGTGGAGGCTGCAGATTTTCCTGCTTGCAGGAGGCTCAGTCTCTGCTGCTGTTGCAGGAAGCAGCCCTGCAGAGAAACCTGGCCTGTGCGCAGCGTGACCCTCCTCCGGGACAAGTATTTACTGCTCCTAAGCATTGGACGGTCATTAACTTGGTTTGATCTTCACGTTTTGTTCTTCTTAATAAACAATGTGAATGTCCTTTCTTGAGGCCGCAATTTGTGAAGCAAACCATTGCGAAGTGATTAAAACTAACCGGCCCAAAATAAATTAATAGACAACTATACAACTTGGGATGAAATATTTCTCGTTTAGGGAACGCTGAAGGCTCTGCAGGACGTGTCATCTGACTTGTTACTAACCAAAGGCATGTTCGGAAGGTCAGCTTGAACGTTTTCACTTCAGCCGCTGTTACTGCGTGAACTTTTAACCATGAAAGTAGATCACAGGCTCAGAAGTGTGTAACGCCTGGTTAATGTCTTTGATGCTTTGACCCGATGTTAGGAGAGAAGGAGGAGAACGAGTGGTTTTTGCCTGGCTCTTGCTCTGGAAAGTCAGTGTCCTTCCTCCCATACCCCTGTAGGGAGCATTTATTTCACTTGGAGGCAACACAGTTAGCTCAGACTTGACCCGTGCGGCTTTATTGTTTTGCCACAAAATATTGATAGCGCACAAAGCCGCTCTTTCAAATACCTGGCTGCTTTCATAGCAGCTAAGTGCACATTTTACTAGATTACTGAAGGTCAAATAATTAATAGTAGCGGTTAATTGCAGTGGTGCAGAGTGTCTTCAGAAGGGCAGCGTGACACAGAAATACACAGTTCAGTGATGTTCGTCAGTGGAAGGTTTGCTTTTTCTTATTTCTGTGAAATGCCTGGGAAAACTCTGTGTTGCAATTTACCCTGTCCTCGGTTGGTTATGCTGAGCAGTGTGCTTTACTTGGTGTGCAGAGTTCCTTATACCTAAGAAACTCTGTTGAGTGTCTTTGAGATAAGCTGTTCTAGGAAGCACAGAGATTAGTTGTGTTATTTGACATGTTATGAGTGATGGATGAATGGCGGGACAAAGACATGTGAAGGAGAGATAAAGCTGGAAGACAGTGTTCCAGTTGCCAGGTGGTGGTACTGGATTATCTCCACTTAAACAGTAAGTGCAGAATGGAGGAGAAATGACTGGGGTTTAGATTTAGCTGCTACCAGCTGAAGGTTGTCCTAACAAATGCATAAACACTGCCCAAATGATGGCCACGTGAGCGGCACTTAGAAGCAGAAGGATTCTCCTGTGCAGCACTGCAGAGACCACCCTCTTGGGGGGGGAGCCCGTAGCCCAGTGGCCTCTACATCTTGCCTCATGGGGATCTTCATTCAGGTCAACATGGAGCTTGTGTAGATCAGCCGTTTGAAGGGTTTACAGCCCAGTTTTTAGCTGGTCCTGCTTTGGGCTGTGCATGGGGGAAATGTAAACCAAACCCACCTTTCTCTCCCTTGCTCACTATTACAGAATGACGTCTGTCTTGTCTTCACTTCTTCTGCACATTGACTTGCCTTTGTTTTCTCTTTTTTTTTTTATTTCTTTTATTTTTAATTTCTTTGTTTGTTGTGGTGGTTTTTTTGTGTCTGGGGTTTTTTGTTTGTTTGATTTTGTTTTTTCTATTGAGTGTCTGTAAGAGTAGCACAGTTCCTGTGGTGAATGTCAGCTCTATCACTTCCTGGTGTTGTTACCTGCAATTTGTAGCTAAAACATTGAGGTAATTTCTTTTACTTCATCAGAAATCACTGAAGTTTATCTAAATAGCAGAATGTTCTTTTTCCTCTTCAGAAATGAAGGGCTTTTTCACAATTACATATATGGGAAAAGAAACCTTTATTTTAAAAAAGAAATCTTATTTTGCTCCTAGCACTCTAGAAAATTAAGTTCCCAAACTCTTATTACTTGAAAATTTGAGGCTGAAGACCTCATGTTTCTCTTCGTTCTGTTCTAGAATGTGCCAAAATACAAGCGTTGTTGCTCTACTGCTCTGGTTGAGACCATCTCGCGAGTAGCAGGAATGGATTTCCTGGTCTTGCAAATACTCTCTGACTCCGTATTTTGTTGCAGGAAGCTGCTTCCTCGTGGAAGTTCTGTTGTCACTCACTGGAGCATGGAAACTTTGTCACATATAATCTCACTGGTCCTTCTGGCTGTAGCTGCTTGGCCACTAAGATTCTTCCTTTTGTGACTTTGTTCTTACAGAAGAAAATACTTCCTTTCCTCTTTTTGTGGCCTTTCTTGAAAATGAATTGGTCCTGTGGTGTCAAAATTCAGTGCCCTGTATCATTTGGTTATATGAGTATTTGTATAAAAATAGTATGGACATCCCAGTGAATCAGAAAAAGAAAACAAAGGCAATTCATTCTGAAACATGAACTTTGACACCTTCTCCACGGGCCCCCTTCCCCGTTAAAGTACGGTTGCCCAATTCACATTTTAATGGATTGCTCTAGCACTAGTTTTAAAAGAAAATGGTTTGTTTTTCTTTTTTCTTCTTTTCTTTCAATAAACTGCAGCAATTACTTTAAATTTAAAAGTCTTGAGGCTGCAATAACTCCTGTGTAGATTACGAAGTGTACAGGTTAAGGATATATTGTTTTACTTGATTAGTTTCATGTATTACTGTGCACAGAATATGTGCATACCTGATGAGGGTAAAGGGAGAGGAAAAAAGGGGACATTTCAGTGTAAAAAGGGTCTTCAAATATGCTTACAGGGTTATACAGCTGGAAAACATACCTGCTTCAGTACTCATCCTGACTATTGCAGCATGTACAAAGGCAGAAGTAGGGAGGATCTCTTCAGTTCCCTACAGACCTCCAGTGTCCTGGTGCTTCTTTCCACCTATGGAGGCTTTTCATTCCTCTGACATAGCTTCGTAATGACAGTGCAGAAAGGTGAACTGAGAATGAGCAAGCCTTTCGAATTTGACGGGTGGGTAGAGGGTAGCTTCATTGGAGTAGCAGTGGTGTGGAATCTGGAAAGTGATGGTTTTGAATCTCACCCGCACTCCTGTATTTGCACCTTTCTTCTGTTGTGTTGTGTTGGTTTTTTCCCCCTCAGACTGTAAGAAAGCTATTTTAAGTCTCAATCCCTGAGAAACCAGGTGAAGAGGTGGGCATACAGCTTTGAACTAGCTGTTACTGAACCAGCTTTTAGTTCTTTCCATCGTTTTAGTATTATTGATGCACTGTTAGGCAGCATGCGAGGAAGGGTTTGCTGCAGATGCCCAGCTTCTAGCAGAGTGGCTCATCACCACGCTGGGAATTGTTTTCCCCTCTCATTCTCTCAGTATTGGACACGCAAGGGAGGGAGTCTCCAGCCGGAGCATCAGGAAACCTGTCTCCGCGTGTGATAGTTTCTACCGTGATGGAAGATAGATTCAGATCTTGTCATATGCAGTTTCAGCTCTAAGGATGTTCTGGATGGATGAGACCTTGCTTTTCTTTTTAATTCAATCAAAAACTTCACACCAACACGTTTGTTTTTCTTTTGGCAGGGATTGCCTCATTTGTATCTGTTAAAACCACTCCTTTGCTTACAAAATGGTTTCAACGCTGGAAAACCTGTGGTTTGGTGCTCTTTGGAGAGCCTCGGGCAAATTGTCACTGCTCTTGTCTCAGTTTCCCTTCTGTAGAATGCAAATTATAAGGCTAATTTCTTTTTAAGATCCTTTGAGACCTATTAAGTGGCAAGTACTAATTGCTGGTTGTGGAACTGAGATTTATTTCTTTTTAACGTGAACATTTTCTATTCTTTCTGCTTATCTTCAGACGATGCTCAGGCTCCCCCCTAGTTTATCTCCTAAGGAAGGAAAACACCTTCACACACTGACACGGATGTTCAAAAGCACCCCTTACATCATCCTGCTACTTTCATTAGAGACAAGTGCGTTTTAAGTACCCCTCATAAACTCAAGTGGGAAAGGTTCATAATTGGGATTGAAGCCAAACAGTTTAAATATCTGTCACTTACTCCACACACAAATGGTGTGACTACCTTTCGTGCTTGTGTGGTTCCCAGTTTCAAAGACAGTCCAGTGATAAACTGGCCACATTTATTCTGTTTCTCAGTGATGTTTGAGGCCAGGATTTTCAAATGCTTGACTTCTGAGATTCCAGCACCTGATTTGTCAGAGGTGCAAAGCCTCTGTAATTCCCACTGAAACTGAAAGTCGTGTAGGTACGTGGTGTCTCCAGCCGAGTCAAAGAATTACTTATTTCATTTAACATTCTGGGGCAAGAGGCTGAATAACTGGTGTGTACATGATGATCTGTGATGTACGTGATGCTGTACCAGGGATGGTGGTAGAATCCCTGCCCGAAGCAATGGAAGACTTTTCACCATGGGTGAAAACCTGCTTGGTTTGCTGGCTGAAACACAGCTAGGTCCTCCGTGGAGGATTTCTGCAGTAGAAGAAAAGACAAGTTTTCCATCTGCTGAAGTTTTTCAAGGTAGTCAGTGAGTCCTGTCCTCACGTTGTGCAGCGCTCTGACAGCCATAGACCTCCTTAACTCTGCATTGGATGGTTTTTGTAGATAACCTGGTTTTGCCTTCCAATCCCCAGCCTTACTAAATCCTCTACTTGCTGCTGTTTATAGAATATCCTTCTTTCTTTTCCTTGCCTTTTCTTCAAAATCTGTGCTCATGCTAATGAGAGCTGGAGGAGGACAAAGGGGGTTGTTGGGGGTAGGATATGTGCGTCTTGGTTTCTGCTTACTGTTTTGGTTTATCAGCCTAAAAGGGAGTGGAAAACAGTATGTTACCTAATTATTCCTCCCCCACATACTGTCAGCTACAGCATGTACAGAAGTTGATGCTGCAAAAATTGCAGTGCATAAATTCCAGCAGTTTTTGGCTTGCTTTCTGCAGGTGCCAATAGAAACCACTTCTGGATTGTCACCCTGAAGTAGAGTGTGCTTTTATCAGTTTGGGTGACTACTTGTGTTTGTCATCGTATAAATATTTTTAACATTTCTCCTTTATTTTTGTGGGAGGATTTGTTTCTTTTTTAGTTAAATGTAGTGAATACAGCTTATGTTTCTTTTAAATGTGGTTTATATTTCTTTTAAAGTCATGAAAAGCTTAAAAAAAACCCACAGAAGAGCGTCTCAGTACCTGAATCAGGGGCCAACACCCTTTGCAGAATCTAAAGACCTTACATCTTAAGAATTGGGACCCTGGAAGAGATTGCAGAGGATCAGCTTTCCCCAAATATATATTCCTGCTTCACGTTCAGTTCACAGCGACTTACCTTTCTTTCAATATGGTTTGCATGTTTTGTTAAGAGAATCTGGTGCTTGTCTGTCTTACACAATTAACAAAGTTTTGTAGAGAATAATACATATCCTACATTTGCACAGCACTTAAAACACTGGTCTTTTCTGTGGGCTTCAAAGACTGCAGTAACTTTTTGGTCATGCTGCTTTCCAGGCCAGAGTAGAAAACAAAAAAGATCAAAAAAAAAAAAGAGTTTAAAGTGGTTCTCCTTGAGGCAGCTCCCTTTCATCTCTTTGTAAGGAACATGAATTTAAATGTAATCAGAAGATAATATGGACACTTAATAAAACAAGTGCTTCTATACTTAGGAAATACCCAATTGTTATCAGTGGAAAATTCCAGGCACTGTTGCTTTTAACGTCATATTAAGTGGCACCTAGCAGTGTTTTGTGTTCATAACATTTGCCAGAATATAAATGGAAAGGATTTCTGACAAAAATAACACTGATGTTCTGTGGAGTATAAAGGAATGTTGTTAGAACACATAAAAGCAGGAGAAGTGTGATGGCTCACAGGAAGATAAGCAGAGGAGGGTATATAACCTAGCGTGCAGCTCTGGGAGTGCCAGTTTCACCCTTGAAGAACATGGTAGCTTAAGGTGGCAGAGATGAGAAGCTCATGGAGGGCTGTTGAGTGGCTGCAGCCTCTTGTAATGAGACTGTTCTTGACCCACAGAGTAACAACACGCACCTCTAGGGATCTTAGGGTGCCTTTTAGGAGTTAATGTATCAATGA